>CALUEK010000378.1:0-38455 GCA_944039245.1 Nebria salina | reverse complement strand
ATATATATATATATATATATATATATATATATATATATATATATATATATATATATATAGATATAATATAGATATATATATATATATATATATATATATATATATATATATATATATATATATATATAGATATACATATATATAGATATATATATATATATATATATATATATATATATATATGTATATATATATATATAGATATATATATATATATATAGATATATATATATATATATATATATATATATATATATATATATATATATATATATAGATATATATATATATATATAGATATATATATATATATATATATATATATATATATATATATATATATATATATATATATATATATATATAGATATATATATATATATATATATATATATATATATAGATATATATATATATATATATATATATATATAGATATATATATATATATATATATATATCTATATATATATATATATATATATATATATATATATATATATATATATATATATATATATATATATATATATATATATATATATATATATATATATATATATATATATATATATATGAAAATATATAGCATTAGAAACATTACCGTCAAATTAATAATATTCTAATGCGAATATGTCTGTATGTGTGTGTGTGTGTGTATGTGTATGTGTGTATGAGGGAGTGTGTGTGTGTGTGTGTGTGTGTGTGTACGTGTGTGATGGTCAATAAATTATTTAAGTGCTAGATAAAAGTTATGAAATTTATAATGATTTATTTTTTACAATTAAATCATCAGAAATAATAGTATTCACTTATTGCAACATATTTAATTAAATTTTAAAAAATATTTTCATCTACATTTTGTTTATATTAATAAATTCAATAGTTCAAATAACGCAATGCAATTTCATCGATTTATAATTCAACTTATTTTATGTAACAGCATTAAATTAAGAAACAGGGTAAGTCCAATGTTTTATTTCTTTAAAAATATTCTTATCGCGGAATGCAATGCATTGCAACTGGTTTACTTGACCTTGAAGAACGTGGCACGATGACGGTATATTAAAGCCTCAAAAATTGACTTTTATCGTAATATTTATTTCTTTGTTTGTAAACAATTCTCAAACTTGATGATCGTGCAATGTATTACGATGACGCATTGATGCAATAGTTGTGTATCTGTAACTGTACGCCTACTCCCAAATAGCATGATATGTTTTGCGTATAGTTTATTCACAGGCGCGTGCAATATCGTCATATTTACGAAATTTCTATATTTTTCATATGTTTACACGCACACACTGATAAGCGCTCTCTAGAGAAAACGTGCTCACACACACACACACACAAACACGCGCGCGCACGCACTCACACACAAACACACACACACACACACAGACACACGCACACACAAACACACACACAAACACACACACACACATACACACACACACACACACACATACACACACACACAAACGCATACAAATAAATACCAACAAGTACCGTTGCTACTTTATTAGCTATGTGAACATAAATATATTAGTTTTAATAGCAAAGCACATAGATAAAAATAACAATATTTCTAGATAAGTATTAATCATAATGTTGTCTATGTGATTCAGTTACTATTAAGTGAAAAGTTATTGCGGTAAAGTAATCACAACAGATAAAATGATATCATATGAGTTTCGTTACAACAGCACACGTACTATTATACGAAACTACAAGTGATACCTTTAGATAATTGCATATCTAAATCTTAATTTGCATAGACATGTCTGCTTAAATTCCGTTAGAATAAGTTGATGTCAATATATCTTTTACTGTTAATTAATAATCAAGTGACAAGGTAAGTTTGGACGCACGATTATTGATATTCACAGTGAATCATCGGCACGCCATAGCGGGTGTAGTTTTCTTTTCCGTTCGTTCGTATGCCTTAGGCCCGAATCTCAAAACTTATACGTATTATTATACGTAGTGTGTTGTTGTTGTTGTTATACATCGTGCATTATATACATTGTGTTGATTATAAGATGGCTGATATCGCAGTGGCAGCTACATCCAAGGCGGACACGAAACAGAGTCCTTCTAGGAATGTTTCTGCTAAAAAGGACAAAAAAGTCGATCGGGCCAAGGCCACTCATCCGACAACAGCTGTTATGGTTACTAATGCTATTCAAAGTTTGAAGGAACGCGGTGGTTCATCGCTCCAAGCTATCAAGAAATATATATCGGCAACATACAAAGTCGAAGGTGAAAAGTTTGCACCGTTTATTAAGAAATATCTGAAAGCTAGTGTTGCATCTGGAACGCTTGTGCAAACTAAAGGTAAGGGTGCATCGGGTTCATTTAAACTAGCTTCCGCTGCAGTAACAAAGAAAACTGCCACAAAAACCAGAGGGAAAAAAGCTGCTACCACCACCCCTAATAAACCAATTGTTGCAAAAGCTGCGTCAAAATCTGCAACAACAACAACAACAACGCGAACAGAGAAAGCTGCTGTTGGTAAGACGACTAAAACATCAAGGCGAACACCGTCCGTTGCTGCTGCTGATAAGAAAATTTCTACAACAGTCGCAAAATCCAAGTCGCCGCCTTCGAAGGCAAAGAAAACCGCGAAAGCCCCAACTAAAAAACCTAAATCACCAAAACCAAAGGTAACAAAAAAGAAAGTTTCACCAAGAAAAAAATAATTACACTCATTGATAATATATACGTGTGTGTATATTGTGTACCCTTCAGAAACGGCCCTTTTAAGGGCCACAATATTGTTATAAAAAAAGAAATTGAGGCATATTTGTTATAAAATATAATATATATATATATTCTCTCTAATGTTTTAAATAATGGTAAGTACGTGTACGTATACACACACACACACAAACATATATGTGAATGAACGTTCATAGAAATAAAAAATAAATTTAGCAAAAATTAATTAAATTTCTTTTAAAAGTAAAAAATTGTGGTTCTGAAAAGAACCGATTGTTTGTTGTATATATATTTTTTTTTTTTTCTAAATATGAATTAAGCTCGTTCGCCTCGGATACGTCTGGCCAATTGAATGTCCTTTGGCATAATAGTTACACGTTTTGCATGAATCGCACACAAATTTGTATCTTCAAATAATCCTACCAAATATGCTTCGCTTGCTTCCTGTAGTGCCATCACCGCTGAACCTTGGAAACGTAAATCAGTCTTGAAATCTTGGGCAATTTCTCTTACCAGCCGTTGGAAGGGTAACTTTCTAATCAGCAATTCGGTACTTTTCTGATAACGCCGAATCTCACGAAGTGCTACCGTTCCCGGACGATAGCGATGCGGTTTCTTAACACCTCCGGTCGCCGGAGCACTTTTACGTGCAGCTTTAGTTGCAAGTTGTTTCCGCGGAGCCTTACCTCCCGTTGACTTTCGCGCAGTTTGCTTTGTACGTGCCATAATAATAATAATATAACTAGCGAACGTTGTATGTATCAGACGAACGATAGATAACAGTACAACGAAATTTTTCCCACCGTTTATTTATAGTCTCTCTAGTGAGTGAGTCACGGCCCTGTTTCTATTGGCTTAGCAGGTAACGCCCAAAATGTTCAGAGTATGCTATATAAGAAAAATTTTTAACGGTTTATTCACACAGCTGCTGTGCACTACTGTAACACAACACAACACAGAACTAGTTCATCATGACTGGAAGAGGCAAGGGAGGAAAGGGTTTGGGTAAAGGTGGAGCTAAACGTCATCGTAAAGTGTTACGTGATAATATCCAAGGTATCACCAAGCCAGCTATCCGTAGATTGGCGAGACGCGGTGGTGTTAAACGTATATCTGGTTTAATATACGAAGAGACTCGTGGTGTTTTAAAAGTTTTCCTAGAGAATGTAATCAGAGATGCCGTCACCTACACTGAACATGCTAAAAGAAAAACGGTTACTGCAATGGATGTAGTTTATGCATTAAAACGCCAAGGTCGTACATTGTATGGTTTCGGTGGTTAAATTATTGATGAAAGTACAAAGACAAAACAAAAATAGGCCCTTTTCAGGGCCACAAATGATATTATTTAAAAGAAATATGCGATTTTTATTGTTACCCATCTAAATAATATTACTATAGGTATTATTATTATTATTATTATATGTTTAAATATTTATTAGTTTATTATTATTACCTATACTTTAATACTTTTGTCCGTTACTTATCGGTTATGTGATTATTTGAACAAACAATAGATGAATACATAAATTCTGGTTGTTTTTTTTTTTTTCCATTTTTTTTTTGTTTTGTTTTATTAACAAACAGATTAGTGTTGTAGTAGCGAATAAAACAATATAAAATATCTCCATAGAAATAGATTGATTGTTATAGAGTAAACTAAAACTACATTGTATTTAATATAAGCAATATTATGACAAGTTTATATCCCATAGTAACCGAATTATTATTATTGTTATTGTTTGGAAAATAAAGCAAACAAGTAGAAATTCTTTAGCGCTTGTTTCCAGACAGAATACCGATAAGCTAGTTATGTATATATTTATATGTCTATATATGTATGTCCATAGAAATAGTTTCGAATGATTTGAGATAACTTAAGTTTTATTACTATTACTATTATTAGGGGCAATAAATCAAGTATAAAATATTCAGCGTTTATTTACAAACGAGAGGTACCGATATGACTATTATGTTTATATTTCTATAGAAATGGTACGAGATAACTAACAATACGTTGTTGGTAAAGAAAGAAAGAAAAAAAAAAAAACAAACAAAACAAATACATTCTAATTGGAAACAAAAAAAAAAAAAACATTTCAGTATGCATATTTTTGAGTATAGAATTGTTTATTCAATAATCTACTTACGTTGTTTATTTATAACATAATTATAATTTTAGCAAATAAATCATAATTTCTTTTGTGTAAATATTTTTTGTGGCTCTGAAAAGAGCCGATTGTTTTTTTTTCTTATTATGTTGTTTACACACACACACACACACACAAAAACAGAGTGTTGTTATTACTTAGAACTTGTATATTTTGTAACTGCTTTTGTACCTTCACTGACAGCGTGTTTAGCAAGTTCACCTGGAAGTAATAGACGCACAGCAGTTTGAATTTCCCGACTGGTAATTGTTGAACGTTTATTGTAGTGGGCTAGACGGGACGCTTCGGCGGCAATTCGCTCGAAAATATCATTCACAAAACTATTCATGATACTCATTGCCTTACTTGAGATGCCGGTATCGGGATGCACTTGTTTTAACACTTTGTAAATGTACATTGCGTAACTTTCCTTCCTGCGGCGTTTCTTTTTCTTGTCATCCTTGGAGATATTCTTTTGAGCTTTTCCAGCTTTTTTGGCGGCTTTACCACTTGTTTTGGGTGGCATATTCACTCACAAAAAACAACAACGACAACAACAGCAAACGAGGAGAACGTTGGAGCGTGGCAGTGAGAAATCTACTTAAAAATTTTGTTAAGTAACCGTTAGACCCCAGTTGATAAGCGCCGCCCAGCAACCTAAACATACTGCAGCTATGCTATGCTGTGCTCGCATTGGCTATTTTATACAGCATAGGTACACCCGAAACGGCCATAAAACGAGGACTTAGAATAATTTTGAATTAAATTTACAAAGAGAGTAGTGGTGTGTAGTTGTGTGTTGTTCTCAAATATATTAATTAATTAACAATGTCCGGTCGTGGTAAAGGTGGTAAAGTTAAGGGAAAGGCAAAGAGTCGTTCAAATCGTGCTGGACTACAGTTTCCTGTCGGGCGTATTCATCGTTTGTTACGTAAAGGTAATTACGCTGAACGTGTCGGTGCCGGTGCGCCCGTTTATTTGGCAGCGGTGATGGAATATTTGGCTGCTGAGGTTCTTGAGCTTGCTGGCAATGCAGCCCGTGACAACAAGAAAACTAGAATTATTCCGCGACATTTGCAGTTGGCCATCCGCAACGATGAAGAACTAAATAAACTGCTCTCCGGTGTAACAATTGCCCAAGGTGGTGTGCTACCAAACATTCAGGCTGTGCTATTACCTAAAAAGACAGAAAAATCAACTTGAACATGTTCGTAGTACGTTGCGACATATTAATTTTATACTACAACAACAAATAATCATAATAATCGGTCCTTTTCAGGACCACAAATTTATTTCTAAAAGAAATTGCTTTACTTACCTATATATGCGCATTATTAAAATATCATGCAACATATAATAATAATAATAATAATAAAAAGGGGTTATTATATTTTAATTCTTATATATAATTTTTAAATTCTGCCTATAGAAATAGTTTTATATATTTATATAAGTATGTATGTATGTATATATATTTTTTTAAATAAACAATTTATATATTTTCTATTATTATAGTACAATAAATGTATTTATTACTACGACAACATGGCAACCCCTGTTGGCAGATGTTTCATGCGCCGCTAAAATTGAAAAAGAAACATTCCTACAATAGCATTTGCATTTTATTATATGTCATAAATAAAATTTTATATAAATTCATAATACCAAATTGTATGACCTTATGTTAGTGTATATTAGCGTTTACTCTAAACGCAATAAACCGATAATAATCAAATAATTATTTACGCGACGCCATCTTACTAAGTTGAATAATACCAAAATGGCGGATTTAACTTGTTATTGTTCGCGTACTACCACAATGTATGAAATGTTTTGCTTATAGTATATATATATATATATATATATATATATATATATATATATATATATATATATATACATATATATATATATATATATATATATATATATATATATATATATATATATATATATATATATATATATATATAAAACAAACTAATTGCTTGCGTCTAAATGGACTTTTATCTAGAAATATATATTTAAATATATTACATAATAAATATTACGGTCAAATTAATTATATTGGAATGCGAATATGTCTGTATGTGTGTGTGTGTGTGTGAATGTTTACTGGTGCGTTTGCGTGTGTGTGTGTGTGTGTGTGTGTGTGTGTGTGTGTGTGAGTGTGTGTGTGTGTGTGACTGAGTGTGTTTGTGTGTGTGTGTGTGTGTGTGTGTGTGTGCGCGTGTGTGTGTGTTTGTGTGTGACTGAGTGAGTGAGTGTGTGTGTGTGTGTTTGTGGGTGTGCGTGTGTGTTTTTCAATACATTATTGAAGTGCTAGATAAAAGTTATGAAATTTATAATGATTTTTGTTTAACAATAAAATCATCAGAAATAATAGAAATCATTTATTACAACATATTTAATTTAATTATTAATAAATATATTTTCATCTACATCTAGTTTATATTAATAAATTAAATAGTTCAAATATCACAATGCATTTACTTCTATTTATAACTCAATTTATTTTATGTAACAGAAATTAATTAAAAAACGGGGTAAGTCCAATGTTTTATTTGTAAAAAAAAAATATTCTTATCGCGGAATGCAATGCAGTACAACTGGTAAACTTGACCTTGAGGATCGTGGCACGAGGACGGTATATTAAAGCCTCAAAAAATTGATTTTTGACTTGAAATATTTATTTGTTTGTTTGTAAACGATTCGTAAACCTGATGATCGTGCAATGTATTATAATAACGCTTTGGTGCAATAGTCGCGGATTAAACATGCCTACTGCCAAACAGCATGATATATTTTGCGTAATAGTGTATTTACAGGCGCGTGCAATATCCTCAGATTTACGAAATTTATTTCTAAAAGATATTGCTTTACTTATATGCGCATTATTAAAATAACATCCAACATATAATAATAATAATAAAATGGGTTATTTTATTTTAATTCTTATATTACTTTTTAAATCTGCCTATATAGAAATAGATTTTTATATAATAATATAAATATATTTGTATTTTATTTTTATTTCCAAGTAACTAATTCGTTTCTATTATATTCATAATTATAGTACAATAAATGTATTTATTACTATTACGCTAAACGATAACATGGCAACTCCTGTTGGAAGATGTTTCATGCGCCGCTAAAATTGGAAAACAAACATTGCTACAATAACATTTGCATTATATTATATGTTATAAATAAAATTTTATACAAATTCATAATACCAAATTGTATTACCTATTGTAAGTATTATTTGCTTTCACTCTAATCGCAATAAACCGATAATAATCAAAATATTATTTACGCGACGCCATCTTAATATGTTGCATAATACCAAAATGGTGGATTTAACTTGTTATTGTTCGGGTACGACCACAATGTATGATATGTTTCGCTTATAATATATTTATAAAACAAACATATTGCTTAAATCTAAATGGATTATAATCTAGTTATACATATATATATATATATATATATATATATATATATATATATATATATATATATATATATATATATATATATATATATATATATATAGATATATATATATATATAGATATATAGATATATATATATAGATATATATATATATATAGATATATAGATATATATATATAGATATGTATATAGATATATATATATATATATATATATATATATATATATATATAGATATATATATATAGATATAGATATATATATATATATAGATATATATATATATAGATATATATATATATAGAGATATATATATATATATATATATATATATAAAGATATATATATATATATATATATATATATATATATATATATATATATATATATATATATATAGATATATATATATATATATATAGATATATATATATATATAGATATATATATATATATATAGATATATATATAGATATATATATATATATAGATATATATATATATATATAGATATATATATATATAGATATATATATATATAGATATATATATATATATATATATATATATATATATATATATATATATATATATATATATATATATATAGATATATATATATATATATATATAGATATATATATATATATAGATATATATATATAGATATATATATATATATATATATATATATATATATATATATATAGATATATATATATATATATATATATATATATATATATATATATATATATATATATATATATATAGATATATATATATATATAGATATATATATATATATATAGATATGTAGCGTAACCAATTCTAGCGTCTCTAGCCTTATGTCTAATTCCCGTGCACTCACTTTAGCACTTTGTCTTCAACTGTCCGTCCCTTACTGTTCTACCTACTTAGTCTACCAAGCACAGGCGGGGTCGAGGGATAAGGGAGCATACTCAGCAATTCCTTATCGCTGGCTGGCGCGCCACACTACCTCCTCCTTACTTCATACTTCCTCCTGGAAGCGTATTTTGAGCAGGGCTTCTTCTCTTGCTCTTCGTGGTGGCAATACACGAAGACGTGTAGGTATTGGATCCGGCACTAGGGGAGTTATGGTCTGGTCAAGGGGAACCTCCTCTTCGCTTGATGTCTGCCTCTCCAAGGCAACTTCCCCTTCGAGAGGTTCCTGATTTCGTGGTGGTGTAGCATCTCCGACACTCGAATAGCCCGGGACGTCTTCTGCTGGCCCCGGCGTCTCTACTTCGGTTCTCTCTGGCGTCATCAGAGGAGTGGAGTACCGAGTATTCCTCGACTCCGGTGATCCCGTCGGAGTCGCGAGGAACGCTTCGGATAAGGGGGTTATTCTGTCAGAACTCCGGCTCCATGATGATGTATTAAGCGGAGAGTTGGTTGTCCGGGTTGGCTCTATAATTCGGGATGAATACCTCTGCGGTAGATGTCTCCTTCTAGGGGTTTCGGGCCTCCGGTAGATTCGGATTTCTACATCGGTTTCTTCAAAGACTTCGTGCAACAAATCCTTGACTCGATCTTCCGTTAATCCGTCCAGTCCACATGCTATCATTGGTATAGCTAATTTAACAATATTTTCCTCAACTAATTTCCGCCGTAGAGAAATTAAAACCTTGCGTAAGTTGGTATACGTAGGTTTCTGATAACTTCTCTCCTTAGTTATTAAGTAAAATATTGCTCGCCCTTCCCGCTTTAGCATCGCAGTGGTCCCCACTGTAGATTCCTGTTTCCTCAATTCGGGTAGCCCTCCGAATCGCGATTTGAATTCTGCAGCAATACCGGCCCCCATACGCAAATCTCGTGCTACACAATGCGCTAACGCATATTGAGGGGGAGCATCAAAGAGATCTCCGCTTACTTCCAACAAGGAGAATTTGGCCGGGGTAGCACCTCGGCTGACTACTGGCTCGTCCCGCTTGCTCGGTCGTCCGGGACGTCGGTTGGCCCTTTCTTCTATTCTGGCTTGCTCAGGACCCGGTTGCTTATAGCATGGTTTCATTCGGTTTGCATGCAGTACCATGCGTTTGTGACGAAACGCGCAATGTTGCACCCGGAAGGTATTCATACCCATGCTTTTTAACACGCGATATGGTCCGGTCCATGGCCGGTGCAACTTGAAACTCTCACCAACTTTAGGTGTTGGTTGATGAACCCATACCAAATCGCCCACTTGAAAAGTTGGTGTTCGAGCATCCTTATCGTAATACTCCTTACGTCTCTGGTGTGAAGCTTCCAGCTGATGTCTCACGGTCGCATGGGCATAGTCCAATGAAGAACGGAGCTGCTGAAGATATTTCTCTTCGGATTGGTATGATGTTCCCGGAGGGAGGCCATACTGGATATCTGCTGGTAGCCGGGATTCCCTCCCAAACATCAAGGAGAAAGGAGTGTGTTTGGTACTGTCATGTTGGCTCGACCGATAAGCCATCATAACCAAGGGGAGCTCCTCATCCCACGTTCGTTGTCGTTCGCCTGCATAATGAGATAGCATGGCGATCAGTGTTCGGTTAAACCGTTCTACCATACCGTCCGACTGCGGATGGAACGGTGTCGTACGAGTCTTATTAATTCCGAACAATCGACACATTTCTTGAAATAGCAGGGCCTCAAACTCTTTGCCCTGATCCGAGTGTAATGTCTCCGGAGCACCGTATCTACACACAAACTCCTGCACGAAAACACGCGCAACTGTCTGCCGACTTATCTGGCAACGGGTAAGCTTCCGTCCATTTCGTAAAGTAATCACCCACTACTGCGACGTATTTATTTCCATTTTTAGTTGTTGGTAATGTAAGCAAATCGATCGCGACTCTTTCAAGTGGTCGTGTTACCAGTTGTGTCTGTAGTGGGGCTTTTGGTCCTGGGGTAATAGCTTTCCGTCTATTGCATGACTCACAATCGCGGCACCACTGTTCTACATCACGTTGCATGTTATTCCAATAATAACGGTCTTTTAGTTTCGAAAGCGTTTTTGTTACCCCCAAATGTGCACCCGAGGCTGCATTGTCGTGATACGCTTTCAACACTTCGCACACTTTACTACGCGGTACTACAACACGATATTTACCAAATTTATTGTCCCGAATACACAATCCATATTCGTCTGTCCACTCCGGTTTTAAATCAAACAGACTTTTTGCTTCTTTTGATAGTTCAGTCGAATTAAAACGTTCACCGCGTAAAAACCGAATCACTGGTTCGCACCGATCATCTTCCAGTTGTGCTTGCACCAGTGGTTTCACGTACTCTACCGGTAGAGTATTGGGTACAGACCCTACCGACACTGTATTAATGATATTCGGGTCATACGCGTTCCTAGTATCCGGTGGTACTGTCGAATTTTCGTTGACTGCCTCCATTCCACATTGCCTGCATGGTCGTCGGGACAACCCATCAGCGTTCAAATGTTTCTTGCCTGGCCTGTGACATACTTCCATGTTATATTCGGCGAGAATTTCTAACCACCGGGCCACCTGACCCTCTGGTTCCTTAAAGTTTTTCAACCACCTTAAACAATTGTGATCGGTCCGGGCTAGAAATTGTGTTCCGATTAGATATCCTTTGAAATGTCTACAAGTTGATACCAGGGCCAGTAGTTCTCTTCTAGTCACGCAGTAACCGCGCTCTTGCTTTGTTAATGCTCGACTGAAGTAGGCAATTACTCGCTCATAACCATCTTGAACTTGACTGAGAACGCCTCCCAGCCCAACACCGCTTGCGTCGACATCGACAATGAATGGCCGATCAAATCTCGGATAAGCCAGGATTGGGGCGCTGATGAGACATTGTTTTAATTTCTTAAAAGCTGCCTCCGTATCTTCATTCCAGCTATAGTTTACCCCCTTGTTCAATAGGCGATGCAAAGGTTCAGCTTCTTTGGCGAAGCCACTAATGAAGCGTCTGTAGTACGAGGCCAATCCCAGAAAAGAACGCAGTTCCGTAAGGTTCCTAGGAGTGGGCCAGTCGCGTACAACTTGTACCTTAGCCGGATCTGTAGCCACTCCATGACGACCCACGACATGACCAAGAAACTCTACTTTTTCCTGAAATAGTCTGCATTTCTTCGGGTTGACTTTTAGGCCCGCTTGTCGCAGACGAGTCATGACTGCCTCTAGCCGCTGGAGATGCTCTTCGAAATTACGGCCCCACACAATAACGTCATCTAGATAGACTAACGCGCTTTCCCAATTTAGGCCTTCCAGTACAACGTCCATTATCCTCTGGAATGTGGCTGGTCCATTACACACTCCGAACGGAAGAACATTAAACTCATAAAGACCCGTTCCCATTGAAAATGCGGTCTTAGCTCGGTCCTCCGGAGCCACTTCCACCTGCCAGTAGCCCGACTGCAGATCCAACGCGGTAAACAGAGTAGCACCAGATAATGAATCGAGTATTGTGTCCATTCGTGGCAGTGGATAACTATCCTTGATGGTTACGTCATTTACCTTCCGGAAATCGACACAGAAACGAGTAGATCCATCTTTCTTCCGGACAAGCACGACAGGCGAGCACCAGGGTGATAATGATGGTCTTATAACACCTGCCTCGAGCATTCGCTGACACTCGTGTTTGGCTTCCTCTCGCCGTCCCGCTGGAAGTCGTCGTGGTGATTGGCGAATAGGTTTTGCGTTTCCAGTGTCAATCTGATGTTGAAGAATACGTGTGCGTCCCGTATCGTTCTTGCTATGTGCTACAGTGTCTTTGAATTGATCAATGCACAATTTAGCCCGCCGTAATTCCTCGGTAGACAAATGACAAGAAGCTTCACTCCAATCGAATTCACTTGAAGTCGAAACATCCGGGGGAGACTTCACATTCACTACCGCGCACTCATACGCGGTTCCTACGCGTGCATTTTTCCGTAAGGTGATTGGTTCAGTTGTTGGATTACGTAATAACACAGTCCCGTGTTCGGCCGACACTAACCCGCGCCCCAACATACAGTTAAATTTGTCCCAACATTGCGGCGATGGTTCTACTACACGCGGCAAGTTCAAATGTTCACCAACTAATTGTATACAACCAAGAATCTCCGTACGTGCGGGAATGACTATTGTCTCACATAATATCGCGGCTACTGGAGAGATAGTGTATTCCTCTACTCGTCTCCCTTGTAGTTCAATGTAACCACCGGCCGGGTAACACACACACTGTTGTTGTCGTAAAAAATCACATCCCAACACACAATCGTCTGTCAAGTTCTCACAAATACTAACTTGTATTCGTATACGTAAATCGGCTATCCGGACTACAATGTCACATATTCCGAGAACCGGTAAAACCTCCCGATTTGCCTGTACTACATGTCCGTTCGCGACTCGTAACGGCGCACTTCCTAACTGTTTCCACAAGGACTTACGCATGAAGCACCGAGATGCGCCTGTGTCCACCAAGAATATCACCGAATATTCGTTTATATGTCCTTTCACTCGTACTACTGCTGTATCCTCCTGAATTCCAGCCTGTCCCATCGTAGTACCAAGCGTCACTCCGGGACTGAACAACGCTTGCTTTAGTTTCCCGAATCCCTACTATCGCGATTTGGACAGTTTCTACAAAAATGACCGTAAGCGTTGCACAGATAGCAACGTTTATTCCCCGATCCATCAGTCTGTCCACGTCGCACTGGAGCAGGTGATGTTACACGGTTTTGAGCACTACGTCGACGGGTATCCCTGAACTGCGTTGGCGAACGCTCCCCACTGTAGACTCTCTGCGACCTTTCCTTATGATAAAAGTGCGTGTCTACTGGTGGTGTTGGTGAACGCCAGCGAACTCTAGGTTCTCTCGGCCTCTCATTGTCTTGTTGATTTCTTTCTAATTCACGAGTGGATGTAGTCAGCTTGCTAACAGCGGTAGCAAGCTCTCCCACTAACTTTGTAAGGCCCTCCAGATCTGTATTTGGTGTGGTACCTGCTGCGCAAATTGTTGCAGTGCTCGCAGGTTGAGAATGATGTTCACGTATCTCAGACAACCTCAGCTTAATCCTTAATGCCACTTGAGCCTCCTCCAGAGCTTCATTAAGTGTACCTGGGTTTTTCCGTGCTGTCTCCTCCGCCACTTGAGCATCAATTCCCAACAAGAACTGTTTTAATACCAACCTCTCACGTGTGATGTCGCTATGATCCGTAAACGCGAGTCCGCTCAAAAACCGTAAACCCGCCGCGAACATAGCCAGCGTTTCGCCATTCTCTTGTTTGCGCGCGCGAAATCGTATTTCCGCGTCATTTATTTCTTTGGTAAATGTCGGTTTTAACGCAGCGCATGCAGTAACCCAATCCGCACGTTGTTCGTTTGATAAACTCCGATACACCTGACACGCGGATCCTTCCAAGTAGAAAGGCAACGCCGTAATCTTTTTCTTATTGTCCCAGTCTTTAATTAACGCGAAAGCATCGAATCTTTCAATCCACTCTTCCCAGTTTCCACAACTAAACTTTGGGCACTGCACATCACTCATTTTTAATCTTTTAATTTTAATTTGCGTGTAATAAGTTCGATCACACCGCTGTCACCATTGTAGCGTAACCAATTCTAGCGTCTCTAGCCTTATGTCTAATTCCCGTGCACTCACTTTAGCACTTTGTCTTCAACTGTCCGTCCCTTACTGTTCTACCTACTTAGTCTACCAAGCACAGGCGGGGTCGAGGGATAAGGGAGCATACTCAGCAATTCCTTATCGCTGGCTGGCGCGCCACAGATATATATATATATATATAGATATATATATATATATAGATATATATATATATATAGATATATATATATATAGATATATATATATATATATATATATATATATATATATATATATATATATATATATATAGATATATATATATATATATATATATATATATAGATATATATATATATATATATATATATATATATATATATATATATATATATAGATATATATATATATATAGATATATATATAGATATAGATATATATATATATATAGATATATATATATATATATATATATATATATATATATATAGATATATATATATATATATATATATAGATATATATATATATATATATATATATATATATATATATATATATATATATATATATATATGAAAATATATAGCATTAGAAACATTACCGTCAAATTAATAATATTCTAATGCGAATATGTCTGTATGTGTGTGTGTGTGTGTGTATGTGTATGTGTGTATGAGGGAGTCTGTGTGTGTGTGTGTGTGTGTGTGTGTGTACGTGTGTGATGGTCAATAAATTATTTAAGTGCTAGATAAAAGTTATGAAATTTATAATGATTTATTTTTTACAATTAAATCATCAGAAATAATAGTATTCACTTATTGCAACATATTTAATTAAATTTTAAAAAATATTTTCATCTACATTTTGTTTATATTAATAAATTCAATAGTTCAAATAACGCAATGCAATTTCATCGATTTATAATTCAACTTATTTTATGTAACAGCATTAAATTAAGAAACAGGGTAAGTCCAATGTTTTATTTCTTTAAAAATATTCTTATCGCGGAATGCAATGCATTGCAACTGGTTTACTTGACCTTGAAGAACGTGGCACGATGACGGTATATTAAAGTCTCAAAAATTGACTTTTATCGTAATATTTATTTCTTTGTTTGTAAACAATTCTCAAACTTGATGATCGTGCAATGTATTACGATGACGCATTGATGCAATAGTTGTGTATCTGTACCTGTACGCCTACTCCCAAATAGCATGATATGTTTTGCGTATAGTTTATTCACAGGCGCGTGCAATATCGTCATATTTACGAAATTTCTATATTTTTCATATGTTTACACGCACACACTGATAAGCACTCTCTAGAGAAAACGTGCTCACACACACACACACACACACGCGGGCGCACGCACTCACACACAAACACACACACACACAGACACACGCACACACAAACACACACACAACACACACACACACACACACACACACACACACATACACACACACACACACACACACACATACACACACACACAAACGCATACAAATAAATACCAACAAGTACCGTTGCTACTTTATTAGCTATGTGAACATAAATATATTAGTTTTAATAGCAAAGCACATAGATAAAAATAACAATATTTCTAGATAAGTATTAATCATAATGTTGTCTATGTGATTCAGTTACTATTAAGTGAAAAGTTATTGCGGTAAGGTAATCACAACAGATAAAATGATATCATTTGAGATTCGTTACAACAGCACACGTACTATTATACGAAACTACAAGTGATACCTTTAGATAATTGCATATCTAAATCTTAATTTGCATAGACATGTCTGCTTAAATTCCGTTAGAATAAGTTGATGTCAATATATCTTTTACTGTTAATTAATAATCAAGTGACAAGGTAAGTTTGGACGCACGATTATTGATATTCACAGTGAATCATCGGCACGCCATAGCGGGTGTAGTTTTCTTTTCCGTTCGTTCGTATGCCTTAGGCCCGAATCTCAAAACTTATACGTATTATTATACGTAGTGTGTTGTTGTTGTTGTTGTTATACATCGTGCATTATATACATTGTGTTGATTATAAGATGGCTGATATCGCAGTGGCAGCTACATCCAAGGCGGACACGAAACAGAGTCCTTCTAGGAATGTTTCTGCTAAAAAGGACAAAAAAGTCACTAAACTAACTAAACTAACTAAACTAACTAAACTAACTAAACTAACTAAACTAACTAAACTAACTAAACTAACTAAACTAACTAAACTAACTAAACTAACTAAACTAACTAAACTAACTAAACTAACTAAACTAACTAAACTAACTAAACTAACTAAACTAACTAAACTAACTAAACTAACTAAACTAACTAAACTAACTAAACTAACTAAACTAACTAAACTAACTAAACTAACTAAACTAACTAAACTAACTAAACTAACTAAACTAACTAAACTAACTAAACTAACTAAACTAACTAAACTAACTAAACTAACTAAACTAACTAAACTAACTAAACTAACTAAACTAACTAAACTAACTAAACTAACTAAACTAACTAAACTAACTAAACTAACTAAACTAACTAAACTAACTAAACTAACTAAACTAACTAAACTAACTAAACTAACTAAACTAACTAAACTAACTAAACTAACTAAACTAACTAAACTAACTAAACTAACTAAACTAACTAAACTAACTAAACTAACTAAACTAACTAAACTAACTAAACTAACTAAACTAACTAAACTAACTAAACTAACTAAACTAACTAAACTAACTAAACTAACTAAACTAACTAAACTAACTAAACTAGCTAAACTAACTAAACTAACTAAACTAACTAAACTAACTAAACTAACTAAACTAACTAAACTAACTAAACTAACTAAACTAACTAAACTAACTAAACTAACTAAACTAACTAAACTAACTAAACTAACTAAACTAACTAAACTAACTAAACTAACTAAACTAACTAAACTAACTAAACTAACTAAACTAACTAAACTAACTAAACTAACTAAACTAACTAAACTAACTAAACTAACTAAACTAACTAAACTAACTAAACTAACTAAACTAACTAAACTAACTAAACTAACTAAACTAACTAAACTAACTAAACTAACTAAACTAACTAAACTAACTAAACTAACTAAACTAACTAAACTAACTAAACTAACTAAACTAACTAAACTAACTAAACTAACTAAACTAACTAAACTAACTAAACTAACTAAACTAACTAAACTAACTAAACTAACTAAACTAACTAAACTAACTAAACTAACTAAACTAACTAAACTAACTAAACTAACTAAACTAACTAAACTAACTAAACTAACTAAACTAACTAAACTAACTAAACTAACTAAACTAACTAAACTAACTAAACTAACTAAACTAACTAAACTAACTAAACTAACTAAACTAACTAAACTAACTAAACTAACTAAACTAACTAAACTAACTAAACTAACTCAACTAACTAAACTAACTAAACTAACTAAACTAACTAAACTAACTAAACTAACTAAACTAACTAAACTAACTAAACTAACTAAACTAACTAAACTAACTAAACTAACTAAACTAACTAAACTAACTAAACTAACTAAACTAACTAAACTAACTAAACTAACTAAACTAACTAAACTAACTAAACTAACTAAACTAACTAAACTAACTAAACTAACTAAACTAACTAAACTAACTAAACTAACTAAACTAACTAAACTAACTAAACTAACTAAACTAACTAAACTAACTAAACTAACTAAACTAACTAAACTAACTAAACTAACTAAACTAACTAAACTAACTGAACTAACTAAACTAACTAAACTAACTAAACTAACTAAACTAACTAAACTAACTAAACTAACTAAACTAACTAAACTAACTAAACTAACTAAACTAACTAAACTAACTAAACTAACTAAACTAACTAAACTAACTAAACTAACTAAACTAACTAAACTAACTAAACTAACTAAACTAACTAAACTAACTAAACTAACTAAACTAACTAAACTAACTAAACTAACTAAACTAACTAAACTAACTAAACTAACTAAACTAACTAAACTAACTAAACTAACTAAACTAACTAAACTAACTAAACTAACTAAACTAACTAAACTAACTAAACTAACTAAACTAACTAAACTAACTAAACTAACTAAACTAACTAAACTAACTAAACTAACTAAACTAACTAAACTAACTAAACTAACTAAACTAACTAAACTAACTAAACTAACTAAACTAACTAAACTAACTAAACTAACTAAACTAACTAAACTAACTAAACTAACTAAACTAACTAAACTAACTAAACTAACTAAACTAACTAAACTAACTAAACTAACTAAACTAACTAAACTAACTAAACTAACTAAACTAACTAAACTAACTAAACTAACTAAACTAACTAAACTAACTAAACTAACTAAACTAACTAAACTAACTAAACTAACTAAACTAACTAAACTAACTAAACTAACTAAACTAACTAAACTAACTAAACTAACTAAACTAACTAAACTAACTAAACTAACTAAACTAACTAAACTAACTAAACTAACTAAACTAACTAAACTAACTAAACTAACTAAACTAACTAAACTAACTAAACTAACTAAACTAACTAAACTAACTAAACTAACTAAACTAACTAAACTAACTAAACTAACTAAACTAACTAAACTAACTAAACTAACTAAACTAACTAAACTAACTAAACTAACTAAACTAACTAAACTAACTAAACTAACTAAACTAACTAAACTAACTAAACTAACTAAACTAACTAAACTAACTAAACTAACTAAACTAACTAAACTAACTAAACTAACTAAACTAACTAAACTAACTAAACTAACTAAACTAACTAAACTAACTAAACTAACTAAACTAACTAAACTAACTAAACTAACTAAACTAACTAAACTAACTAAACTAACTAAACTAACTAAACTAACTAAACTAACTAAACTAACTAAACTAACTAAACTAACTAAACTAACTAAACTAACTAAACTAACTAAACTAACTAAACTAACTAAACTAACTAAACTAACTAAACTAACTAAACTAACTAAACTAACTAAACTAACTAAACTAACTAAACTAACTAAACTAACTAAACTAACTAAACTAACTAAACTAACTAAACTAACTAAACTAACTAAACTAACTAAACTAACTAAACTAACTAAACTAACTAAACTAACTAAACTAACTAAACTAACTAAACTAACTAAACTAACTAAACTAACTAAACTAACTAAACTAACTAAACTAACTAAACTAACTAAACTAACTAAACTAACTAAACTAACTAAACTAACTAAACTAACTAAACTAACTAAACTAACTAAACTAACTAAACTAACTAAACTAACTAAACTAACTAAACTAACTAAACTAACTAAACTAACTAAACTAACTAAACTAACTAAACTAACTAAACTAACTAAACTAACTAAACTAACTAAACTAACTAAACTAACTAAACTAACTAAACTAACTAAACTAACTAAACTAACTAAACTAACTAAACTAACTAAACTAACTAAACTAACTAAACTAACTAAACTAACTAAACTAACTAAACTAACTAAACTAACTAAACTAACTAAACTAACTAAACTAACTAAACTAACTAAACTAACTAAACTAACTAAACTAACTAAACTAACTAAACTAACTAAACTAACTAAACTAACTAAACTAACTAAACTAACTAAACTAACTAAACTAACTAAACTAACTAAACTAACTAAACTAACTAAACTAACTAAACTAACTAAACTAACTAAACTAACTAAACTAACTAAACTAACTAAACTAACTAAACTAACTAAACTAACTAAACTAACTAAACTAACTAAACTAACTAAACTAACTAAACTAACTAAACTAACTAAACTAACTAAACTAACTAAACTAACTAAACTAACTAAACTAACTAAACTAACTAAACTAACTAAACTAACTAAACTAACTAAACTAACTAAACTAACTAAACTAACTAAACTAACTAAACTAACTAAACTAACTAAACTAACTAAACTAACTAAACTAACTAAACTAACTAAACTAACTAAACTAACTAAACTAACTAAACTAACTAAACTAACTAAACTAACTAAACTAACTAAACTAACTAAACTAACTAAACTAACTAAACTAACTAAACTAACTAAACTAACTAAACTAACTAAACTAACTAAACTAACTAAACTAACTAAACTAACTAAACTAACTAAACTAACTAAACTAACTAAACTAACTAAACTAACTAAACTAACTAAACTAACTAAACTAACTAAACTAACTAAACTAACTAAACTAACTAAACTAACTAAACTAACTAAACTAACTAAACTAACTAAACTAACTAAACTAACTAAACTAACTAAACTAACTAAACTAACTAAACTAACTAAACTAACTAAACTAACTAAACTAACTAAACTAACTAAACTAACTAAACTAACTAAACTAACTAAACTAACTAAACTAACTAAACTAACTAAACTAACTAAACTAACTAAACTAACTAAACTAACTAAACTAACTAAACTAACTAAACTAACTAAACTAACTAAACTAACTAAACTAACTAAACTAACTAAACTAACTAAACTAACTAAACTAACTAAACTGACTAAACTAACTAAACTAACTAAACTAACTAAACTAACTAAACTAACTAAACTAACTAAACTAACTAAACTAACGAAACTAACTAAACTAACTAAACTAACTAAACTAACTAAACTAACTAAACTAACTAAACTAACTAAACTAACTAAACTAACTAAACTAACTAAACTAACTAAACTAACTAAACTAACTAAACTAACTAAACTAACTAAACTAACTAAACTAACTAAACTAACTAAACTAACTAAACTAACTAAACTAACTAAACTAACTAAACTAACTAAACTAACTAAACTAACTAAACTAACTAAACTAACTAAACTAACTAAACTAACTAAACTAACTAAACTAACTAAACTAACTAAACTAACTAAACTAACTAAACTAACTAAACTAACTAAACTAACTAAACTAACTAAACTAACTAAACTAACTAAACTAACTAAACTAACTAAACTAACTAAACTAACTAAACTAACTAAACTAACTAAACTAACTAAACTAACTAAACTAACTAAACTAACTAAACTAACTAAACTAACTAAACTAACTAAACTAACTAAACTAACTAAACTAACTAAACTAACTAAACTAACTAAACTAACTAAACTAACTAAACTAACTAAACTAACTAAACTAACTAAACTAACTAAACTAACTAAACTAACTAAACTAACTAAACTAACTAAACTAACTAAACTAACTAAACTAACTAAACTAACTAAACTAACTAAACTAACTAAACTAACTAAACTAACTAAACTAACTAAACTAACTAAACTAACTAAACTAACTAAACTAACTAAACTAACTAAACTAACTAAACTAACTAAACTAACTAAACTAACTAAACTAACTAAACTAACTAAACTAACTAAACTAACTAAACTAACTAAACTAACTAAACTAACTAAACTAACTAAACTAACTAAACTAACTAAACTAACTAAACTAACTAAACTAACTAAACTAACTAAACTAACTAAACTAACTAAACTAACTAAACTAACTAAACTAACTAAACTAACTAAACTAACTAAACTAACTAAACTAACTAAACTAACTAAACTAACTAAACTAACTAAACTAACTAAACTAACTAAACTAACTAAACTAACTAAACTAACTAAACTAACTAAACTAACTAAACTAACTAAACTAACTAAACTAACTAAACTAACTAAACTAACTAAACTAACTAAACTAACTAAACTAACTAAACTAACTAAACTAACTAAACTAACTAAACTAACTAAACTAACTAAACTAACTAAACTAACTAAACTAACTAAACTAACTAAACTAACTAAACTAACTAAACTAACTAAACTAACTAAACTAACTAAACTAACTAAACTAACTAAACTAACTAAACTAACTAAACTAACTAAACTAACTAAACTAACTAAACTAACTAAACTAACTAAACTAACTAAACTAACTAAACTAACTAAACTAACTAAACTAACTAAACTAACTAAACTAACTAAACTAACTAAACTAACTAAACTAACTAAACTAACTAAACTAACTAAACTAACTAAACTGACTAAACTAACTAAACTAACTAAACTAACTAAACTAACTAAACTAACTAAACTAACTAAACTAACTAAACTAACTAAACTAACTAAACTAACTAAACTAACTAAACTAACTAAACTAACTAAACTAACTAAACTAACTAAACTAACTAAACTAACTAAACTAACTAAACTAACTAAACTAACTAAACTAACTAAACTAACTAAACTAACTAAACTAACTAAACTAACTAAACTAACTAAACTAACTAAACTAACTAAACTAACTAAACTAACTAAACTAACTAAACTAACTAAACTAACTAAACTAACTAAACTAACTAAACTAACTAAACTAACTAAACTAACTAAACTAACTAAACTAACTAAACTAACTAAACTAACTAAACTAACTAAACTAACTAAACTAACTAAACTAACTAAACTAACTAAACTAACTAAACTAACTAAACTAACTAAACTAACTAAACTAACTAAACTAACTAAACTAACTAAACTAACTAAACTAACTAAACTAACTAAACTAACTAAACTAACTAAACTAACTAAACTAACTAAACTAACTAAACTAACTAAACTAACTAAACTAACTAAACTAACTAAACTAACTAAACTAACTAAACTAACTAAACTAACTAAACTAACTAAACTAACTAAACTAACTAAACTAACTAAACTAACTAAACTAACTAAACTAACTAAACTAACTAAACTAACTAAACTAACTAAACTAACTAAACTAACTAAACTAACTAAACTAACTAAACTAACTAAACTAACTAAACTAACTAAACTAACTAAACTAACTAAACTAACTAAACTAACTAAACTAACTAAACTAACTAAACTAACTAAACTAACTAAACTAACTAAACTAACTAAACTAACTAAACTAAGTTAGTTTAGTTAGTTTAGTTAGTTTAGTTAGTTTAGTTAGTTTAGTTAGTTTAGTTAGTTTAGTTAGTTTAGTTAGTTTAGTTAGTTTAGTTAGTTTAGTTAGTTTAGTTAGTTTAGTTAGTTTAGTTAGTTTAGTTAGTTTAGTTAGTTTAGTTAGTTTAGTTAGTTTAGTTAGTTTAGTTAGTTTAGTTAGTTTAGTTAGTTTAGTTAGTTTAGTTAGTTTAGTTAGTTTAGTTAGTTTAGTTAGTTTAGTTAGTTTAGTTAGTTTAGTTAGTTTAGTTAGTTTAGTTAGTTTAGTTAGTTTAGTTAGTTTAGTTAGTTTAGTTAGTTTAGTTAGTTTAGTTAGTTTAGTTAGTTTAGTTAGTTTAGTTAGTTTAGTTAGTTTAGTTAGTTTAGTTAGTTTAGTTAGTTTAGTTAGTTTAGTTAGTTTAGTTAGTTTAGTTAGTTTAGTTAGTTTAGTTAGTTTAGTTAGTTTAGTTAGTTTAGTTAGTTTAGTTAGTTTAGTTAGTTTAGTTAGTTTAGTTAGTTTAGTTAGTTTAGTTAGTTTAGTTAGTTTAGTTAGTTTAGTTAGTTTAGTTAGTTTAGTTAGTTTAGTTAGTTTAGTTAGTTTAGTTAGTTTAGTTAGTTTAGTTAGTTTAGTTAGTTTAGTTAGTTTAGTTAGTTTAGTTAGTTTAGTTAGTTTAGTTAGTTTAGTTAGTTTAGTTAGTTTAGTTAGTTTAGTTAGTTTAGTTAGTTTAGTTAGTTTAGTTAGTTTAGTTAGTTTAGTTAGTTTAGTTAGTTTAGTTAGTTTAGTTAGTTTAGTTAGTTTAGTTAGTTTAGTTAGTTTAGTTAGTTTAGTTAGTTTAGTTAGTTTAGTTAGTTTAGTTAGTTTAGTTAGTTTAGTTAGTTTAGTTAGTTTAGTTAGTTTAGTTAGTTTAGTTAGTTTAGTTAGTTTAGTTAGTTTAGTTAGTTTAGTTAGTTTAGTTAGTTTAGTTAGTTTAGTTAGTTTAGTTAGTTTAGTTAGTTTAGTTAGTTTAGTTAGTTTAGTTAGTTTAGTTAGTTTAGTTAGTTTAGTTAGTTTAGTTAGTTTAGTTAGTTTAGTTAGTTTAGTTAGTTTAGTTAGTTTAGTTAGTTTAGTTAGTTTAGTTAGTTTAGTTAGTTTAGTTAGTTTAGTTAGTTTAGTTAGTTTAGTTAGTTTAGTTAGTTTAGTTAGTTTAGTTAGTTTAGTTAGTTTAGTTAGTTTAGTTAGTTTAGTTAGTTTAGTTAGTTTAGTTAGTTTAGTTAGTTTAGTTAGTTTAGTTAGTTTAGTTAGTTTAGTTAGTTTAGTTAGTTTAGTTAGTTTAGTTAGTTTAGTTAGTTTAGTTAGTTTAGTTAGTTTAGTTAGTTTAGTTAGTTTAGTTAGTTTAGTTAGTTTAGTTAGTTTAGTTAGTTTAGTTAGTTTAGTTAGTTTAGTTAGTTTAGTTAGTTTAGTTAGTTTAGTTAGTTTAGTTAGTTTAGTTAGTTTAGTTAGTTTAGTTAGTTTAGTTAGTTTAGTTAGTTTAGTTAGTTTAGTTAGTTTAGTTAGTTTAGTTAGTTTAGTTAGTTTAGTTAGTTTAGTTAGTTTAGTTAGTTTAGTTAGTTTAGTTAGTTTAGTTAGTTTAGTTAGTTTAGTTAGTTTAGTTAGTTTAGTTAGTTTAGTTAGTTTAGTTAGTTTAGTTAGTTTAGTTAGTTTAGTTAGTTTAGTTAGTTTAGTTAGTTTAGTTAGTTTAGTTAGATTAGTTAGTTTAGTTAGTTTAGTTAGTTTAGTTAGTTTAGTTAGTTTAGTTAGTTTAGTTAGTTTAGTTAGTTTAGTTAGTTTAGTTAGTTTAGTTAGTTTAGTTAGTTTAGTTAGTTTAGTTAGTTTAGTTAGTTTAGTTAGTTTAGTTAGTTTAGTTAGTTTAGTTAGTTTAGTTAGTTTAGTTAGTTTAGTTAGTTTAGTTAGTTTAGTTAGTTTAGTTAGTTTAGTTAGTTTAGTTAGTTTAGTTAGTTTAGTTAGTTTAGTTAGTTTAGTTAGTTTAGTTAGTTTAGTTAGTTTAGTTAGTTTAGTTAGTTTAGTTAGTTTAGTTAGTTTAGTTAGTTTAGTTAGTTTAGTTAGTTTAGTTAGTTTAGTTAGTTTAGTTAGTTTAGTTAGTTTAGTTAGTTTAGTTAGTTTAGTTAGTTTAGTTAGTTTAGTTAGTTTAGTTAGTTTAGTCAGTTTAGTTAGTTTAGTTAGTTTAGTTAGTTTAGTTAGTTTAGTTAGTTTAGTTAGTTTAGTTAGTTTAGTTAGTTTAGTTAGTTTAGTTAGTTTAGTTAGTTTAGTTAGTTTAGTTAGTTTAGTTAGTTTAGTTAGTTTAGTTAGTTTAGTTAGTTTAGTTAGTTTAGTTAGTTTAGTTAGTTTAGTTAGTTTAGTTAGTTTAGTTAGTTTAGTTAGTTTAGTTAGTTTAGTTAGTTTAGTTAGTTTAGTTAGTTTAGTTAGTTTAGTTAGTTTAGTTAGTTTAGTTAGTTTAGTTAGTTTAGTTAGTTTAGTTAGTTTAGTTAGTTTAGTTAGTTTAGTTAGTTTAGTTAGTTTAGTTAGTTTAGTTAGTTTAGTTAGTTTAGTTAGTTTAGTTAGTTTAGTTAGTTTAGTTAGTTTAGTTAGTTTAGTTAGTTTAGTTAGTTTAGTTAGTTTAGTTAGTTTAGTTAGTTTAGTTAGTTTAGTTAGTTCAGTTAGTTTAGTTAGTTTAGTTAGTTTAGTTAGTTTAGTTAGTTTAGTTAGTTTAGTTAGTTTAGTTAGTTTAGTTAGTTTAGTTAGTTTAGTTAGTTTAGTTAGTTTAGTTAGTTTAGTTAGTTTAGTTAGTTTAGTTAGTTTAGTTAGTTTAGTTAGTTTAGTTAGTTTAGTTAGTTTAGTTAGTTTAGTTAGTTTAGTTAGTTTAGTTAGTTTAGTTAGTTTAGTTAGTTTAGTTAGTTTAGTTAGTTTAGTTAGTTTAGTTAGTTTAGTTAGTTTAGTTAGTTTAGTTAGTTTAGTTAGTTTAGTTAGTTTAGTTAGTTTAGTTAGTTTAGTTAGTTTAGTTAGTTTAGTTAGTTTAGTTAGTTTAGTTAGTTTAGTTAGTTTAGTTAGTTTAGTTAGTTTAGTTAGTTTAGTTAGTTTAGTTAGTTTAGTTAGTTTAGTTAGTTTAGTTAGTTTAGTTAGTTTAGTTAGTTTAGTTAGTTTAGTTAGTTTAGTTAGTTTAGTTAGTTTAGTTAGTTTAGTTAGTTTAGTTAGTTTAGTTAGTTTAGTTAGTTTAGTTAGTTTAGTTAGTTTAGTTAGTTTAGTTAGTTTAGTTAGTTTAGTTAGTTTAGTTAGTTTAGTTAGTTTAGTTAGTTTAGTTAGTTTAGTTAGTTTAGTTAGTTTAGTTAGTTTAGTTAGTTTAGTTAGTTTAGTTAGTTTAGTTAGTTTAGTTAGTTTAGTTAGTTTAGTTAGTTTAGTTAGTTTAGTTAGTTTAGTTAGTTTAGTTAGTTTAGTTAGTTTAGTTAGTTTAGTTAGTTTAGTTAGTTTAGTTAGTTTAGTTAGTTTAGTTAGTTTAGTTAGTTTAGTTAGTTTAGTTAGTTTAGTTAGTTTAGTTAGTTTAGTTAGTTTAGTTAGTTTAGTTAGTTTAGTTAGTTTAGTTAGTTTAGTTAGTTTAGTTAGTTTAGTTAGTTTAGTTAGTTTAGTTAGTTTAGTTAGTTTAGTTAGTTTAGTTAGTTTAGTTAGTTCAGTTAGTTTAGTTAGTTTAGTTAGTTTAGTTAGTTTAGTTAGTTTAGTTAGTTTAGTTAGTTTAGTTAGTTTAGTTAGTTTAGTTAGTTTAGTTAGTTTAGTTAGTTTAGTTAGTTTAGTTAGTTTAGTTAGTTTAGTTAGTTTAGTTAGTTTAGTTAGTTTAGTTAGTTTAGTTAGTTTAGTTAGTTTAGTTAGTTTAGTTAGTTTAGTTAGTTTAGTTAGTTTAGTTAGTTTAGTTAGTTTAGTTAGTTTAGTTAGTTTAGTTAGTTTAGTTAGTTTAGTTAGTTTAGTTAGTTTAGTTAGTTTAGTTAGTTTAGTTAGTTTAGTTAGTTTAGTTAGTTTAGTTAGTTTAGTTAGTTTAGTTAGTTTAGTTAGTTTAGTTAGTTTAGTTAGTTTAGTTAGTTTAGTTAGTTTAGTTAGTTTAGTTAGTTTAGTTAGTTTAGTTAGTTTAGTTAGTTTAGTTAGTTTAGTTAGTTTAGTTAGTTTAGTTAGTTTAGTTAGTTTAGTTAGTTTAGTTAGTTTAGTTAGTTTAGTTAGTTTAGTTAGTTTAGTTAGTTTAGTTAGTTTAGTTAGTTTAGTTAGTTTAGTTAGTTTAGTTAGTTTAGTTAGTTTAGTTAGTTTAGTTAGTTTAGTTAGTTTAGTTAGTTTAGTTAGTTTAGTTAGTTTAGTTAGTTTAGTTAGTTTAGTTAGTTTAGTTAGTTTAGTTAGTTTAGTTAGTTTAGTTAGTTTAGTTAGTTTAGTTAGTTTAGTTAGTTTAGTTAGTTTAGTTAGTTTAGTTAGTTTAGTTAGTTTAGTTAGTTTAGTTAGTTTAGTTAGTTTAGTTAGTTTAGTTAGTTTAGTTAGTTTAGTTAGTTTAGTTAGTTTAGTTAGTTTAGTTAGTTTAGTTAGTTTAGTTAGTTTAGTTAGTTTAGTTAGTTTAGTTAGTTTAGTTAGTTTAGTTAGTTTAGTTAGTTTAGTTAGTTTAGTTAGTTTAGTTAGTTTAGTTAGTTTAGTTAGTTTAGTTAGTTTAGTTAGTTTAGTTAGTTTAGTTAGTTTAGTTAGTTTAGTTAGTTTAGTTAGTTTAGTTAGTTTAGTTAGTTTAGTTAGTTTAGTTAGTTTAGTTAGTTTAGTTAGTTTAGTTAGTTTAGTTAGTTTAGTTAGTTTAGTTAGTTTAGTTAGTTTAGTTAGTTTAGTTAGTTTAGTTAGTTTAGTTAGTTTAGTTAGTTTAGTTAGTTTAGTTAGTTTAGTTAGTTTAGTTAGTTTAGTTAGTTTAGTTAGTTTAGTTAGTTTAGTTAGTTTAGTTAGTTTAGTTAGTTTAGTTAGTTTAGTTAGTTTAGTTAGTTTAGTTAGTTTAGTTAGTTTAGTTAGTTTAGTTAGTTTAGTTAGTTTAGTTAGTTTAGTTAGTTTAGTTAGTTTAGTTAGTTTAGTTAGTTTAGTTAGTTTAGTTAGTTTAGTTAGTTTAGTTAGTTTAGTTAGTTTAGTTAGTTTAGTTAGTTTAGTTAGTTTAGTTAGTTTAGTTAGTTTAGTTAGTTTAGTTAGTTTAGTTAGTTTAGTTAGTTTAGTTAGTTTAGTTAGTTTAGTTAGTTTAGTTAGTTTAGTTAGTTTAGTTAGTTTAGTTAGTTTAGTTAGTTTAGTTAGTTTAGTTAGTTTAGTTAGTTTAGTTAGTTTAGTTAGTTTAGTTAGTTTAGTTAGTTTAGTTAGTTTAGTTAGTTTAGTTAGTTTAGTTAGTTTACTTAGTTTAGTTAGTTTAGTTAGTTTAGTTAGTTTAGTTAGTTTAGTTAGTTTAGTTAGTTTAGTTAGTTTAGTTAGTTTAGTTAGTTTAGTTAGTTTAGTTAGTTTAGTTAGTTTAGTTAGTTTAGTTAGTTTAGTTAGTTTAGTTAGTTTAGTTAGTTTAGTTAGTTTAGTTAGTTTAGTTAGTTTAGTTAGTTTAGTTAGTTTAGTTAGTTTAGTTAGTTTAGTTAGTTTAGTTAGTTTAGTTAGTTTAGTTAGTTTAGTTAGTTTAGCTAGTTTAGTTAGTTTAGTTAGTTTAGTTAGTTTAGTTAGTTTAGTTAGTTTAGTTAGTTTAGTTAGTTTAGTTAGTTTAGTTAGTTTAGTTAGTTTAGTTAGTTTAGTTAGTTTAGTTAGTTTAGTTAGTTTAGTTAGTTTAGTTAGTTTAGTTAGTTTAGTTAGTTTAGTTAGTTTAGTTAGTTTAGTTAGTTTAGTTAGTTTAGTTAGTTTAGTTAGTTTAGTTAGTTTAGTTAGTTTAGTTAGTTTAGTTAGTTTAGTTAGTTTAGTTAGTTTAGTTAGTTTAGTTAGTTTAGTTAGTTTAGTTAGTTTAGTTAGTTTAGTTAGTTTAGTTAGTTTAGTTAGTTTAGTTAGTTTAGTTAGTTTAGTTAGTTTAGTTAGTTTAGTTAGTTTAGTTAGTTTAGTTAGTTTAGTTAGTTTAGTTAGTTTAGTTAGTTTAGTTAGTTTAGTTAGTTTAGTTAGTTTAGTTAGTTTAGTTAGTTTAGTTAGTTTAGTTAGTTTAGTTAGTTTAGTTAGTTTAGTTAGTTTAGTTAGTTTAGTTAGTTTAGTTAGTTTAGTTAGTTTAGTTAGTTTAGTTAGTTTAGTTAGTTTAGTTAGTTTAGTTAGTTTAGTTAGTTTAGTTAGTTTAGTTAGTTTAGTTAGTTTAGTTAGTTTAGTTAGTTTAGTTAGTTTAGTTAGTTTAGTTAGTTTAGTTAGTTTAGTTAGTTTAGTTAGTTTCGTTAGTTTAGTTAGTTTAGTTAGTTTAGTTAGTTTAGTTAGTTTAGTTAGTTTAGTTAGTTTAGTTAGTTTAGTTAGTTTAGTTAGTTTAGTTAGTTTAGTTAGTTTAGTTAGTTTAGTTAGTTTAGTTAGTTTAGTTAGTTTAGTTAGTTTAGTTAGTTTAGTTAGTTTAGTTAGTTTAGTTAGTTTAGTTAGTTTAGTTAGTTTAGTTAGTTTAGTTAGTTTAGTTAGTTTAGTTAGTTTAGTTAGTTTAGTTAGTTTAGTTAGTTTAGTTAGTTTAGTTAGTTTAGTTAGTTTAGTTAGTTTAGTTAGTTTAGTTAGTTTAGTTAGTTTAGTTAGTTTAGTTAGTTTAGTTAGTTTAGTTAGTTTAGTTAGTTTAGTTAGTTTAGTTAGTTTAGTTAGTTTAGTTAGTTTAGTTAGTTTAGTTAGTTTAGTTAGTTTAGTTAGTTTAGTTAGTTTAGTTAGTTTAGTTAGTTTAGTTAGTTTAGTTAGTTTAGTTAGTTTAGTTAGTTTAGTTAGTTTAGTTAGTTTAGTTAGTTTAGTTAGTTTAGTTAGTTTAGTTAGTTTAGTTAGTTTAGTTAGTTTAGTTAGTTTAGTTAGTTTAGTTAGTTTAGTTAGTTTAGTTAGTTTAGTTAGTTTAGTTAGTTTAGTTAGTTTAGTTAGTTTAGTTAGTTTAGTTAGTTTAGTTAGTTTAGTTAGTTTAGTTAGTTTAGTTAGTTTAGTTAGTTTAGTTAGTTTAGTTAGTTTAGTTAGTTTAGTTAGTTTAGTTAGTTTAGTTAGTTTAGTTAGTTTAGTTAGTTTAGTTAGTTTAGTTAGTTTAGTTAGTTTAGTTAGTTTAGTTAGTTTAGTTAGTTTAGTTAGTTTAGTTAGTTTAGTTAGTTTAGTTAGTTTAGTTAGTTTAGTTAGTTTAGTTAGTTTAGTTAGTTTAGTTAGTTTAGTTAGTTTAGTTAGTTTAGTTAGTTTAGTTAGTTTAGTTAGTTTAGTTAGTTTAGTTAGTTTAGTTAGTTTAGTTAGTTTAGTTAGTTTAGTTAGTTTAGTTAGTTTAGTTAGTTTAGTTAGTTTAGTTAGTTTAGTTAGTTTAGTTAGTTTAGTTAGTTTAGTTAGTTTAGTTAGTTTAGTTAGTTTAGTTAGTTTAGTTAGTTTAGTTAGTTTAGTTAGTTTAGTTAGTTTAGTTAGTTTAGTTAGTTTAGTTAGTTTAGTTAGTTTAGTTAGTTTAGTTAGTTTAGTTAGTTTAGTTAGTTTAGTTAGTTTAGTTAGTTTAGTTAGTTTAGTTAGTTTAGTTAGTTTAGTTAGTTTAGTTAGTTTAGTTAGTTTAGTTAGTTTAGTTAGTTTAGTTAGTTTAGTTAGTTTAGTTAGTTTAGTTAGTTTAGTTAGTTTAGTTAGTTTAGTTAGTTTAGTTAGTTTAGTTAGTTTAGTTAGTTTAGTTAGTTTAGTTAGTTTAGTTAGTTTAGTTAGTTTAGTTAGTTTAGTTAGTTTAGTTAGTTTAGTTAGTTTAGTTAGTTTAGTTAGTTTAGTTAGTTTAGTTAGTTTAGTTAGTTTAGTTAGTTTAGTTAGTTTAGTTAGTTTAGTTAGTTTAGTTAGTTTAGTTAGTTTAGTTAGTTTAGTTAGTTTAGTTAGTTTAGTTAGTTTAGTTAGTTTAGTTAGTTTAGTTAGTTTAGTTAGTTTAGTTAGTTTAGTTACTTTAGTTAGTTTAGTTAGTTTAGTTAGTTTAGTTAGTTTAGTTAGTTTAGTTAGTTTAGTTAGTTTAGTTAGTTTAGTTAGTTTAGTTAGTTTAGTTAGTTTAGTTAGTTTAGTTAGTTTAGTTAGTTTAGTTAGTTTAGTTAGTTTAGTTAGTTTAGTTAGTTTAGTTAGTTTAGTTAGTTTAGTTAGTTTAGTTAGTTTAGTTAGTTTAGTTAGTTTAGTTAGTTTAGTTAGTTTAGTTAGTTTAGTTAGTTTAGTTAGTTTAGTTAGTTTAGTTAGTTTAGTTAGTTTAGTTAGTTTAGTTAGTTTAGTTAGTTTAGTTAGTTTAGTTAGTTTAGTTAGTTTAGTTAGTTTAGTTAGTTTAGTTAGTTTAGTTAGTTTAGTTAGTTTAGTTAGTTTAGTTAGTTTAGTTAGTTTAGTTAGTTTAGTTAGTTTAGTTAGTTTAGTTAGTTTAGTTAGTTTAGTTAGTTTAGTTAGTTTAGTTAGTTTAGTTAGTTTAGTTAGTTTAGTTAGTTTAGTTAGTTTAGTTAGTTTAGTTAGTTTAGTTAGTTTAGTTAGTTTAGTTAGTTTAGTTAGTTTAGTTAGTTTAGTTAGTTTAGTTAGTTTAGTTAGTTTAGTTAGTTTAGTTAGTTTAGTTAGTTTAGTTAGTTTAGTTAGTTTAGTTAGTTTAGTTAGTTTAGTTAGTTTAGTTAGTTTAGTTAGTTTAGTTAGTTTAGTTAGTTTAGTTAGTTTAGTTAGTTTAGTTAGTTTAGTTAGTTTAGTTAGTTTAGTTAGTTTAGTTAGTTTAGTTAGTTTAGTTAGTTTAGTTAGTTTAGTTAGTTTAGTTAGTTTAGTTAGTTTAGTTAGTTTAGTTAGTTTAGTTAGTTTAGTTAGTTTAGTTAGTTTAGTTAGTTTAGTTAGTTTAGTTAGTTTAGTTAGTTTAGTTAGTTTAGTTAGTTTAGTTAGTTTAGTTAGTTTAGTTAGTCTAGTTAGTTTAGTTAGTTTAGTTAGTTTAGTTAGTTTAGTTAGTTTAGTTAGTTTAGTTAGTTTAGTTAGTTTAGTTAGTTTAGTTAGTTTAGTTAGTTTAGTTAGTTTAGTTAGTTTAGTTAGTTTAGTTAGTTTAGTTAGTTTAGTTAGTTTAGTTAGTTTAGTTAGTTTAGTTAGTTTAGTTAGTTTAGTTAGTTTAGTTAGTTTAGTTAGTTTAGTTAGTTTAGTTAGTTTAGTTAGTTTAGTTAGTTTAGTTAGTTTAGTTAGTTTAGTTAGTTTAGTTAGTTTAGTTAGTTTAGTTAGTTTAGTTAGTTTAGTTAGTTTAGTTAGTTTAGTTAGTTTAGTTAGTTTAGTTAGTTTAGTTAGTTTAGTTAGTTTAGTTAGTTTAGTTAGTTTAGTTAGTTTAGTTAGTTTAGTTAGTTTAGTTAGTTTAGTTAGTTTAGTTAGTTTAGTTAGTTTAGTTAGTTTAGTTAGTTTAGTTAGTTTAGTTAGTTTAGTTAGTTTAGTTAGTTTAGTTAGTTTAGTTAGTTTAGTTAGTTTAGTTAGTTTAGTTAGTTTAGTTAGTTTAGTTAGTTTAGTTAGTTTAGTTAGTTTAGTTAGTTTAGTTAGTTTAGTTAGTTTAGTTAGTTTAGTTAGTTTAGTTAGTTTAGTTAGTTTAGTTAGTTTAGTTAGTTTAGTTAGTTTAGTTAGTTTAGTTAGTTTAGTTAGTTTAGTTAGTTTAGTTAGTTTAGTTAGTTTAGTTAGTTTAGTTAGTTTAGTTAGTTTAGTTAGTTTAGTTAGTTTAGTTAGTTTAGTTAGTTTAGTTAGTTTAGTTAGTTTAGTTAGTTTAGTTAGTTTAGTTAGTTTAGTTAGTTTAGTTAGTTTAGTTAGTTTAGTTAGTTTAGTTAGTTTAGTTAGTTTAGTTAGTTTAGTTAGTTTAGTTAGTTTAGTTAGTTTAGTTAGTTTAGTTAGTTTAGTTAGTTTAGTTAGTTTAGTTAGTTTAGTTAGTTTAGTTAGTTTAGTTAGTTTAGTTAGTTTAGTTAGTTTAGTTAGTTTAGTTAGTTTAGTTAGTTTAGTTAGTTTAGTTAGTTTAGTTAGTTTAGTTAGTTTAGTTAGTTTAGTTAGTTTAGTTAGTTTAGTTAGTTTAGTTAGTTTAGTTAGTTTAGTTAGTTTAGTTAGTTTAGTTAGTTTAGTTAGTTTAGTTAGTTTAGTTAGTTTAGTTAGTTTAGTTAGTTTAGTTAGTTTAGTTAGTTTAGTTAGTTTAGTTAGTTTAGTTAGTTTAGTTAGTTTAGTTAGTTTAGTTAGTTTAGTTAGTTTAGTTAGTTTAGTTAGTTTAGTTAGTTTAGTTAGTTTAGTTAGTTTAGTTAGTTTAGTTAGTTTAGTTAGTTTAGTTAGTTTAGTTAGTTTAGTTAGTTTAGTTAGTTTAGTTAGTTTAGTTAGTTTAGTTAGTTTAGTTAGTTTAGTTAGTTTAGTTAGTTTAGTTAGTTTAGTTAGTTTAGTTAGTTTAGTTAGTTTAGTTAGTTTAGTAGTAGTTTAGTTAGTTTAGTTAGTTTAGTTAGTTTAGTTAGTTTAGTTAGTTTAGTTAGTTTAGTTAGTTTAGTTAGTTTAGTTAGTTTAGTTAGTTTAGTTAGTTTAGTTAGTTTAGTTAGTTTAGTTAGTTTAGTTAGTTTAGTTAGTTTAGTTAGTTTAGTTAGTTTAGTTAGTTTAGTTAGTTTAGTTAGTTTAGTTAGTTTAGTTAGTTTAGTTAGTTTAGTTAGTTTAGTTAGTTTAGTTAGTTTAGTTAGTTTAGTTAGTTTAGTTAGTTTAGTTAGTTTAGTTAGTTTAGTTAGTTTAGTTAGTTTAGTTAGTTTAGTTAGTTTAGTTAGTTTAGTTAGTTTAGTTAGTTTAGTTAGTTTAGTTAGTTTAGTTAGTTTAGTTAGTTTAGTTAGTTTAGTTAGTTTAGTTAGTTTAGTTAGTTTAGTTAGTTTAGTTAGTTTAGTTAGTTTAGTTAGTTTAGTTAGTTTAGTTAGTTTAGTTAGTTTAGTTAGTTTAGTTAGTTTAGTTAGTTTAGTTAGTTTAGTTAGTTTAGTTAGTTTAGTTAGTTTAGTTAGTTTAGTTAGTTTAGTTAGTTTAGTTAGTTTAGTTAGTTTAGTTAGTTTAGTTAGTTTAGTTAGTTTAGTTAGTTTAGTTAGTTTAGTTAGTTTAGTTAGTTTAGTTAGTTTAGTTAGTTTAGTTAGTTTAGTTAGTTTAGTTAGTTTAGTTAGTTTAGTTAGTTTAGTTAGTTTAGTTAGTTTAGTTAGTTTAGTTAGTTTAGTTAGTTTAGTTAGTTTAGTTAGTTTAGTTAGTTTAGTTAGTTTAGTTAGTTTAGTTAGTTTAGTTAGTTTAGTTAGTTTAGTTAGTTTAGTTAGTTTAGTTAGTTTAGTTAGTTTAGTTAGTTTAGTTAGTTTAGTTAGTTTAGTTAGTTTAGTTAGTTTAGTTAGTTTAGTTAGTTCAGTTAGTTTAGTTAGTTTAGTTAGTTTAGTTAGTTTAGTTAGTTTAGTTAGTTTAGTTAGTTTAGTTAGTTTAGTTAGTTTAGTTAGTTTAGTTAGTTTAGTTAGTTTAGTTAGTTTAGTTAGTTTAGTTAGTTTAGTTAGTTTAGTTAGTTTAGTTAGTTTAGTTAGTTTAGTTAGTTTAGTTAGTTTAGTTAGTTTAGTTAGTTTAGTTAGTTTAGTTAGTTTAGTTAGTTTAGTTAGTTTAGTTAGTTTAGTTAGTTTAGTTAGTTTAGTTAGTTTAGTTAGTTTAGTTAGTTTAGTTAGTTTAGTTAGTTTAGTTAGTTTAGTTAGTTAGTTAGTTTAGTTAGTTTAGTTAGTTTAGTTAGTTTAGTTAGTTTAGTTAGTTTAGTTAGTTTAGTTAGTTTAGTTAGTTTAGTTAGTTTAGTTAGTTTAGTTAGTTTAGTTAGTTTAGTTAGTTTAGTTAGTTTAGTTAGTTTAGTTAGTTTAGTTAGTTTAGTTAGTTTAGTTAGTTTAGTTAGTTTAGTTAGTTTAGTTAGTTTAGTTAGTTTAGTTAGTTTAGTTAGTTTAGTTAGTTTAGTTAGTTTAGTTAGTTTAGTTAGTTTAGTTAGTTTAGTTAGTTTAGTTAGTTTAGTTAGTTTAGTTAGTTTAGTTAGTTTAGTTAGTTTAGTTAGTTTAGTTAGTTTAGTTAGTTTAGTTAGTTTAGTTAGTTTAGTTAGTTTAGTTAGTTTAGTTAGTTTAGTTAGTTTAGTTAGTTTAGTTAGTTTAGTTAGTTTAGTTAGTTTAGTTAGTTTAGTTAGTTTAGTTAGTTTAGTTAGTTTAGTTAGTTTAGTTAGTTTAGTTAGTTTAGTTAGTTTAGTTAGTTTAGTTAGTTTAGTTAGTTTAGTTAGTTTAGTTAGTTTAGTTAGTTTAGTTAGTTTAGTTAGTTTAGTTAGTTTAGTTAGTTTAGTTAGTTTAGTTAGTTTAGTTAGTTTAGTTAGTTTAGTTAGTTTAGTTAGTTTAGTTAGTTTAGTTAGTTTAGTTAGTTTAGTTAGTTTAGTTAGTTTAGTTAGTTTAGTTAGTTTAGTTAGTTTAGTTAGTTTAGTTAGTTTAGTTAGTTTAGTTAGTTTAGTTAGTTTAGTTAGTTTAGTTAGTTTAGTTAGTTTAGTTAGTTTAGTTAGTTTAGTTAGTTTAGTTAGTTTAGTTAGTTTAGTTAGTTTAGTTAGTTTAGTTAGTTTAGTTAGTTTAGTTAGTTTAGTTAGTTTAGTTAGTTTAGTTAGTTTAGTTAGTTTAGTTAGTTTAGTTAGTTTAGTTAGTTTAGTTAGTTTAGTTAGTTTGTTAGTTTAGTTAGTTTAGTTAGTTTAGTTAGTTTAGTTAGTTTAGTTAGTTTAGTTAGTTTAGTTAGTTTAGTTAGTTTAGTTAGTTTAGTTAGTTTTAGTTAGTTTAGTTAAGTTTAGTTAGTTTAGTTAGTTTAGTTAGTTTAGTTAGTTAAAGTTAAGTTAGTATAGTTAGTTTAGTTAGTTTAGTTAGTTTAGTTAGTTTAGTTAGTTTAGGTAGTTTAGTAGTATATAGTATTTTAGTTAGTTTAGTTAGAATAGTTAGTATAGTTAGTTAGTTTTAGTTAGTTAGTTTAGTTAGTTAGTTAGTTTAGTTAGTTTAGTTAGTTTAGTTAGTTTAGTTTAGTTTAGTTAGTTAGTAAGTTTAGTTAGTTTAGTTAGTTTAGTTAGTTTAGTTAGTTTAGTTAGTTTAGTTAGTTTAGTTAGTTTAGTTAGTTTAGTTAGATTAAGTTAGTTTAGTAGTTTAGTTAGTATAGTTAGTTTAGTTAGTTTAGTTAGTTAAGTTAGTTTAGTTAAGTTTAGTTAGTATAGTTAAGTTTAGTTAGTTTAGTTAGTTTAGTTAGTTTAGTTAGTTTAGTTAGTTTAGTTAGCTTAGTTAGTTTAGTTAGTTTAGTTAGTTTAGTTAGTTAGTTAGTTTAGTTAGTTTAGGTAGTTTAGTTAAGTTTAGTTAGTTTAGTTAGTTTAGTTAGTTTAGTTAGTTAGTTAGTTTAGTTAGTTTAGTTAGTTTAGTTAGTTTAGTTAGTTTAGTTAGTTTAGTTAGTTTAGTTAGTTTAGTTAGTTTAGTTAGTTTAGTTAGTTTAGTTAGTTTAGTTAGTTTAGTTAGTTTAGTTAGTTTAGTTAGTTTAGTTAGTTTAGTTAGTTTAGTTAGTTTAGTTAGTTTAGTTAGTTTAGTTAGTTTAGTTAGTTTAGTTAGTTTAGTTAGTTTAGTTAGTTTAGTTAGTTTAGTTAGTTTAGTTAGTTTAGTTAGTTTAGTTAGTTTAGTTAGTTTAGTTAGTTTAGTTAGTTTAGTTAGTTTAGTTAGTTTAGTTAGTTTAGTTAGTTTAGTTAGTTTAGTTAGTTTAGTTAGTTTAGTTAGTTTAGTTAGTTTAGTTAGTTTAGTTAGTTTAGTTAGTTTAGTTAGTTTAGTTAGTTTAGTTAGTTTAGTTAGTTTAGTTAGTTTAGTTAGTTTAGTTAGTTTAGTTAGTTTAGTTAGTTTAGTTAGTTTAGTTAGTTTAGTTAGTTTCGTTAGTTTAGTTAGTTTAGTTAGTTTAGTTAGTTTAGTTAGTTTAGTTAGTTTAGTTAGTTTAGTTAGTTTAGTTAGTTTAGTTAGTTTAGTTAGTTTAGTTAGTTTAGTTAGTTTAGTTAGTTTAGTTAGTTTAGTTAGTTTAGTTAGTTTAGTTAGTTTAGTTAGTTTAGTTAGTTTAGTTAGTTTAGTTAGTTTAGTTAGTTTAGTTAGTTTAGTTAGTTTAGTTAGTTTAGTTAGTTTAGTTAGTTTAGTTAGTTTAGTTAGTTTAGTTAGTTTAGTTAGTTTAGTTAGTTTAGTTAGTTTAGTTAGTTTAGTTAGTTTAGTTAGTTTAGTTAGTTTAGTTAGTTTAGTTAGTTTAGTTAGTTTAGTTAGTTTAGTTAGTTTAGTTAGTTTAGTTAGTTTAGTTAGTTTAGTTAGTTTAGTTAGTTTAGTTAGTTTAGTTAGTTTAGTTAG
>CALUEK010000377.1:25000-27500 GCA_944039245.1 Nebria salina | reverse complement strand
AACACAAACACAAACACAAACACAAACACAAACACAAACACAAACACAAACACAAACACAAACACAAACACAAACACAAACACAAACACAAACACAAACACAAACACAAACACAAACACAAACACAAACACAAACACAAACACAAACACAAACACAAACACAAACACAAACACAAACACAAACACAAACACAAACACAAACACAACACAAACACAAACACAAACACAAACACAAACACAAACACAAACACAAACACAAACACAAACACAAACACAAACACAAACACAAACACAAACACAAACACAAACACAAACACAAACACAAACACAAACACAAACACAAACACAAACACAAACACAAACACAAACACAAACACAAACACAAACACAAACACAAACACAAACACAAACACAAACACAAACACAAACACAAACACAAACACAAACACAAACACAAACACAAACACAAACACAAACACAAACACAAACACAAACACAAACACAAACACAAACACAAACACAAACACAAACACAAACACAAACACAAACACAAACACAAACACAAACACAAACACAAACACAAACACAAACACAAACACAAACACAAACACAAACACAAACACAAACACAAACACAAACACAAACACAAACACAAACACAAACACAAACACAAACACAAACACAAACACAAACACAAACACAAACACAAACACAAACACAAACACAAACACAAACACAAACACAAACACAAACACAAACACAAACACAAACACAAACACAAACACAAACACAAACACAAACACAAACACAAACACAAACACAAACACAAACACAAACACAAACACAAACACAAACACAAACACAAACACAAACACAAACACAAACACAAACACAAACACAAACACAAACACAAACACAAACACAAACACAAACACAAACACAAACACAAACACAAACACAAACACAAACACAAACACAAACACAAACACAAACACAAACACAAACACAAACACAAACACAAACACAAACACAAACACAAACACAAACACAAACACAAACACAAACACAAACACAAACACAAACACAAACACAAACACAAACACAAACACAAACACAAACACAAACACAAACACAAACACAAACACAAACACAAACACAAACACAAACACAAACACAAACACAAACACAAACACAAACACAAACACAAACACAAACACAAACACAAACACAAACACAAACACAAACACAAACACAAACACAAACACAAACACAAACACAAACACAAACACAAACACAAACACAAACACAAACACAAACACAAACACAAACACAAACACAAACACAAACACAAACACAAACACAAACACAAACACAAACACAAACACAAACACAAACACAAACACAAACACAAACACAAACACAAACACAAACACAAACACAAACACAAACACAAACACAAACACAAACACAAACACAAACACAAACACAAACACAAACACAAACACAAACACAAACACAAACACAAACACAAACACAAACACAAACACAAACACAAACACAAACACAAACACAAACACAAACACAAACACAAACACAAACACAAACACAAACACAAACACAAACACAAACACAAACACAAACACAAACACAAACACAAACACAAACACAAACACAAACACAAACACAAACACAAACACAAACACAAACACAAACACAAACACAAACACAAACACAAACACAAACACAAACACAAACACAAACACAAACACAAACACAAACACAAACACAAACACAAACACAAACACAAACACAAACACAAACACAAACACAAACACAAACACAAACACAAACACAAACACAAACACAAACACAAACACAAACACAAACACAAACACAAACACAAACACAAACACAAACACAAACACAAACACAAACACAAACACAAACACAAACACAAACACAAACACAAACACAAACACAAACACAAACACAAACACAAACACAAACACAAACACAAACACAAACACAAACACAAACACAAACACAAACACAAACACAAACACAAACACAAACACAAACACAAACACAAACACAAACACAAACACAAACACAAACACAAACACAAACACAAACACAAACACAAACACAAACACAAACACAAACACAAACACAAACACAAACACAAACACAAACACAAACACAAACACAAACACAAACACAAACACAAACACAAACACAAACACAAACACAAACACAAACACAAACACAAACACAAACACAAACACAAACACAAACACAAACACAAACACAAACACAAACACAAACACAAACACAAACACAAACACAAACACAAACACAAACACAAACACAAACACAAACACAAACACAAACACAAACACAAACACAAACACAAACACAAACACAAACACAAACACAAACACAAACACAAACACAAACACAAACACAAACACAAACACAAACACAAACACAAACACAAACAC
>CALUEK010000376.1:0-38584 GCA_944039245.1 Nebria salina | reverse complement strand
AACTAAATAACTAAATAACTAAATAACTAAATAACTAAATAACTAAATAACTAAATAACTAAATAACTAAATAACTAAATAACTAAATAACTAAATAACTAAATAACTAAATAACTAAATAACTAAATAACTAAATAACTAAATAACTAAATAACTAAATAACTAAATAACTAAATAACTAAATAACTAAATAACTAAATAACTAAATAACTAAATAACTAAATAACTAAATAACTAAATAACTAAATAACTAAATAACTAAATAACTAAATAACTAAATAACTAAATAACTAAATAACTAAATAACTAAATAACTAAATAACTAAATAACTAAATAACTAAATAACTAAATAACTAAATAACTAAATAACTAAATAACTAAATAACTAAATAACTAAATAACTAAATAACTAAATAACTAAATAACTAAATAACTAAATAACTAAATAACTAAATAACTAAATAACTAAATAACTAAATAACTAAATAACTAAATAACTAAATAACTAAATAACTAAATAACTAAATAACTAAATAACTAAATAACTAAATAACTAAATAACTAAATAACTAAATAACTAAATAACTAAATAACTAAATAACTAAATAACTAAATAACTAAATAACTAAATAACTAAATAACTAAATAACTAAATAACTAAATAACTAAATAACTAAATAACTAAATAACTAAATAACTAAATAACTAAATAACTAAATAACTAAATAACTAAATAACTAAATAACTAAATAACTAAATAACTAAATAACTAAATAACTAAATAACTAAATAACTAAATAACTAAATAACTAAATAACTAAATAACTAAATAACTAAATAACTAAATAACTAAATAACTAAATAACTAAATAACTAAATAACTAAATAACTAAATAACTAAATAACTAAATAACTAAATAACTAAATAACTAAATAACTAAATAACTAAATAACTAAATAACTAAATAACTAAATAACTAAATAACTAAATAACTAAATAACTAAATAACTAAATAACTAAATAACTAAATAACTAAATAACTAAATAACTAAATAACTAAATAACTAAATAACTAAATAACTAAATAACTAAATAACTAAATAACTAAATAACTAAATAACTAAATAACTAAATAACTAAATAACTAAATAACTAAATAACTAAATAACTAAATAACTAAATAACTAAATAACTAAATAACTAAATAACTAAATAACTAAATAACTAAATAACTAAATAACTAAATAACTAAATAACTAAATAACTAAATAACTAAATAACTAAATAACTAAATAACTAAATAACTAAATAACTAAATAACTAAATAACTAAATAACTAAATAACTAAATAACTAAATAACTAAATAACTAAATAACTAAATAACTAAATAACTAAATAACTAAATAACTAAATAACTAAATAACTAAATAACTAAATAACTAAATAACTAAATAACTAAATAACTAAATAACTAAATAACTAAATAACTAAATAACTAAATAACTAAATAACTAAATAACTAAATAACTAAATAACTAAATAACTAAATAACTAAATAACTAAATAACTAAATAACTAAATAACTAAATAACTAAATAACTAAATAACTAAATAACTAAATAACTAAATAACTAAATAACTAAATAACTAAATAACTAAATAACTAAATAACTAAATAACTAAATAACTAAATAACTAAATAACTAAATAACTAAATAACTAAATAACTAAATAACTAAATAACTAAATAACTAAATAACTAAATAACTAAATAACTAAATAACTAAATAACTAAATAACTAAATAACTAAATAACTAAATAACTAAATAACTAAATAACTAAATAACTAAATAACTAAATAACTAAATAACTAAATAACTAAATAACTAAATAACTAAATAACTAAATAACTAAATAACTAAATAACTAAATAACTAAATAACTAAATAACTAAATAACTAAATAACTAAATAACTAAATAACTAAATAACTAAATAACTAAATAACTAAATAACTAAATAACTAAATAACTAAATAACTAAATAACTAAATAACTAAATAACTAAATAACTAAATAACTAAATAACTAAATAACTAAATAACTAAATAACTAAATAACTAAATAACTAAATAACTAAATAACTAAATAACTAAATAACTAAATAACTAAATAACTAAATAACTAAATAACTAAATAACTAAATAACTAAATAACTAAATAACTAAATAACTAAATAACTAAATAACTAAATAACTAAATAACTAAATAACTAAATAACTAAATAACTAAATAACTAAATAACTAAATAACTAAATAACTAAATAACTAAATAACTAAATAACTAAATAACTAAATAACTAAATAACTAAATAACTAAATAACTAAATAACTAAATAACTAAATAACTAAATAACTAAATAACTAAATAACTAAATAACTAAATAACTAAATAACTAAATAACTAAATAACTAAATAACTAAATAACTAAATAACTAAATAACTAAATAACTAAATAACTAAATAACTAAATAACTAAATAACTAAATAACTAAATAACTAAATAACTAAATAACTAAATAACTAAATAACTAAATAACTAAATAACTAAATAACTAAATAACTAAATAACTAAATAACTAAATAACTAAATAACTAAATAACTAAATAACTAAATAACTAAATAACTAAATAACTAAATAACTAAATAACTAAATAACTAAATAACTAAATAACTAAATAATCAAATAACTAAATAACTAAATAACTAAATAACTAAATAACTAAATAACTAAATAACTAAATAACTAAATAACTAAATAACTAAATAACTAAATAACTAAATAACTAAATAACTAAATAACTAAATAACTAAATAACTAAATAACTAAATAACTAAATAACTAAATAACTAAATAACTAAATAACTAAATAACTAAATAACTAAATAACTAAATAACTAAATAACTAAATAACTAAATAACTAAATAACTAAATAACTAAATAACTAAATAACTAAATAACTAAATAACTAAATAACTAAATAACTAAATAACTAAATAACTAAATAACTAAATAACTAAATAACTAAATAACTAAATAACTAAATAACTAAATAACTAAATAACTAAATAACTAAATAACTAAATAACTAAATAACTAAATAACTAAATAACTAAATAACTAAATAACTAAATAACTAAATAACTAAATAACTAAATAACTAAATAACTAAATAACTAAATAACTAAATAACTAAATAACTAAATAACTAAATAACTAAATAACTAAATAACTAAATAACTAAATAACTAAATAACTAAATAACTAAATAACTAAATAACTAAATAACTAAATAACTAAATAACTAAATAACTAAATAACTAAATAACTAAATAACTAAATAACTAAATAACTAAATAACTAAATAACTAAATAACTAAATAACTAAATAACTAAATAACTAAATAACTAAATAACTAAATAACTAAATAACTAAATAACTAAATAACTAAATAACTAAATAACTAAATAACTAAATAACTAAATAACTAAATAACTAAATAACTAAATAACTAAATAACTAAATAACTAAATAACTAAATAACTAAATAACTAAATAACTAAATAACTAAATAACTAAATAACTAAATAACTAAATAACTAAATAACTAAATAACTAAATAACTAAATAACTAAATAACTAAATAACTAAATAACTAAATAACTAAATAACTAAATAACTAAATAACTAAATAACTAAATAACTAAATAACTAAATAACTAAATAACTAAATAACTAAATAACTAAATAACTAAATAACTAAATAACTAAATAACTAAATAACTAAATAACTAAATAACTAAATAACTAAATAACTAAATAACTAAATAACTAAATAACTAAATAACTAAATAACTAAATAACTAAATAACTAAATAACTAAATAACTAAATAACTAAATAACTAAATAACTAAATAACTAAATAACTAAATAACTAAATAACTAAATAACTAAATAACTAAATAACTAAATAACTAAATAACTAAATAACTAAATAACTAAATAACTAAATAACTAAATAACTAAATAACTAAATAACTAAATAACTAAATAACTAAATAACTAAATAACTAAATAACTAAATAACTAAATAACTAAATAACTAAATAACTAAATAACTAAATAACTAAATAACTAAATAACTAAATAACTAAATAACTAAATAACTAAATAACTAAATAACTAAATAACTAAATAACTAAATAACTAAATAACTAAATAACTAAATAACTAAATATAACTAAATAACTAAATAACTAAATAACTAAATAACTAAATAACTAAATAACTAAATAACTAAATAACTAAATAACTAAATAACTAAATAACTAAATAACTAAATAACTAAATAACTAAATAACTAAATAACTAAATAACTAAATAACTAAATAACTAAATAACTAAATAACTAAATAACTAAATAACTAAATAACTAAATAACTAAATAACTAAATAACTAAATAACTAAATAACTAAATAACTAAATAACTAAATAACTAAATAACTAAATAACTAAATAACTAAATAACTAAATAACTAAATAACTAAATAACTAAATAACTAAATAACTAAATAACTAAATAACTAAATAACTAAATAACTAAATAACTAAATAACTAAATAACTAAATAACTAAATAACTAAATAACTAAATAACTAAATAACTAAATAACTAAATAACTAAATAACTAAATAACTAAATAACTAAATAACTAAATAACTAAATAACTAAATAACTAAATAACTAAATAACTAAATAACTAAATAACTAAATAACTAAATAACTAAATAACTAAATAACTAAATAACTAAATAACTAAATAACTAAATACTAAATAACTAAATAACTAAATAACTAATAACTAAATAACTAAATAACTAAATAACTAAATAACTAAATAACTAAATAACTAAATAACTAAATACTAAATAACTAAATAACTAAATAAACTAAATAACTAAATAACTAAATAACTAAATAACTAAATAACTAAATAACTAAATAACTAAATAACTAAATAACTAAATAACTAAATAACTAAATAACTAAATAACTAAATAACTAAATAACTAAATAACTAAAATAACTAAATAACTAAATAACTAAATAACTAAATAACTAAATAACTAAATAACTAAATAACTAAATAACTAAATAACTAAATAACTAAATAACTAAATAACTAAATAACTAAATAACTAAATAACTAAATAACTAAATAACTAAATAACTAAATAAACTAAATAACTAAATAAACTAAATAAATAACTAAATAACTAAATAACTAAATAACTAAATAACTAAATAACTAACTAAATAACTAAATAACTAAATAACTAAATAACTAAATAACTAAATAACTAAATAACTAAATAACTAAATAACTAAATAACTAAATAACTAAATAACTAAATAACTAAATAACTAAATAACTAAATAACTAAATAACTAAATAACTAAATAACTAAATAACTAAATAACTAAATAACTAAATAACTAAATAACTAAATAACTAAATAACTAAATACTAAATAACTAAATACTAAATAACTAAATAACTAAATAACTAAATAACTAAATAACTAAATAACTAAATAACTAAATAACTAAATAACTAAATAACTAAATAACTAAATAACTAAATAACTAAATAACTAAATAACTAAATAAACTAAATAACTAAATAACTAAATAACTAAATAACTAAATAACTAAATAACTAAATAACTAAATAACTAAATAACTAAATAACTAAATAACTAAATAACTAAATAACTAAATAACTAAACTAACTAAATAACTAAATAACTAAACTAACAAAACTAACTAAATAACTAAATAACTAAATAACTAAATAACTAAATAACTAAATAACTAAATAACTAAATAACTAAATAACTAAATAACTAAATAACTAAATAACTAAATAACTAAATAACTAAATAACTAAATAACTAAATAACTAAATAACTAAATAACTAAATAACTAAATAACTAAATAACTAAATAACTAAATAACTAAATAACTAAATAACTAAATAACTAAATAACTAAATACTAAATAACTAAATAACTAAATAACTAAATAACTAAATACTAAATAACTAAATAACTAAATAAACTAAATAACTAAATAACTAAATAACTAAATAACTAAATAACTAAATAACTAAATAACTAAATAACTAAATAACTAAATAACTAAATAACTAAATAACTAAATAACTAAATAACTAAATAACTAAATAACTAAATAACTAAATAACTAAATAACTAAATAACTAAATAACTAAATAACTAAATAACTAAATAACTAAATAACTAAATAACTAAATAACTAAATAACTAAATAACTAAATAACTAAATAACTAAATAACTAAATAACTAAATAACTAAATAACTAAATAACTAAATAACTAAATAACTAAATAACTAAATAACTAAATAACTAAATAACTAAATAACTAAATAACTAAATAACTAAATAACTAAATAACTAAATAACTAAATAACTAAATAACTAAATAACTAAATAACTAAATAACTAAATAACTAAATAACTAAATAACTAAATAACTAACATAACTAAATAACTAAATAACTAAATAACTAAATAACTAAATAACTAAATAACTAAATAACTAAATAACTAAATAACTAAATAACTAAATAACTAAATAAACTAAATAACTAAATAACTAAATAACTAATAACTAAATAACTAAAATAACTAAATACTAAATAACTAAATAACTAAATAACTAAATAACTAAATAACTAAATAACTAAATAACTAAATAACTAAATAACTAAATAACTAAATAACTAACTAAAATAACTAAATAACTAAATAACTAAATAACTAAATAACTAAATAACTAAATAACTAAATAACTAAATAACTAAATAACTAAATAACTAAATTAACTAAATAACTAAATAACTAAATAACTAAATAACTAAATAACTAAATAACTAAATAACTAAATAACTAAATAACTAAATAACTAAATAACTAAATAACTAAATAACTAAATAACTAAATAACTAAATAACTAAATAACTAAATAACTAAATAACTAAATAACTAAATAACTAAATAACTAAATAACTAAATAACTAAATAACTAAATAACTAAATAACTAAATAAACTAAATAACTAAATAACTAAATAACTAAATAACTAAATAACTAAATAACTAAATAACTAAATAACTAAATAACTAAATACTAATAACTAAATAACTAAATAACTAAATAACTAAATAACTAAATAACTAAATAACTAAATAACTAAATAACTAAATAACTAAATAACTAAATAACTAAATAACTAAATAACTAAATAACTAAATAACTAAATAACTAAATAACTAATAACTAAATAACTAATAACTAAATAACTAAATAACTAAATAACTAAATAACTATAACTAATAACTAAATAACTAAATAACTAAATAACTAAATAACTAAATAAACTAAATAACTAACTAACTAAATAACTAAATAACTAAATAACTAAATAACTAAATAACTAAATAACTAATAACTAAATAACTAAATAACTAAATAACTAAATAACTAAATAACTAAATAACTAAATAACTAACTAAATAACTAAATAACTAAATAACTAAATAACTAAATAACTAAATAACTAAATAACTAAATAACTAAATAACTAATAACTAAATAACTAAATAACTAAATAACTAAATAACTAAATAACTAATAACTAAATAACATAAATAACTAAATAACTAAATAACTAAATAACTAAATAACTAAATAACTAAATAACTAAATAACTAAATAACTAAATAACTAAATAACTAAATAACTAAATAACTAAATAACTAAATAACTAAATAACTAAATAACTAAATAACTAAATAACTAAATAACTAAATAACTAAATAACTAAATATAAATAACTAATAACTAAATAACTAAATAACTAAATAACTAAATAACTAAATAACTAAATAACTAAATAACTAAATAACTAAATAACTAAATAACTAAATAACTAAATAACTAAATAACTAAATAACTAAATAACTAAATAACTAAATAACTAAATAACTAAATAACTAAATAACTAAATAACTAAATAACTAAATAACTAAATAACTAAATAACTAAATAACTAAATAACTAAATAACTAAATAACTAAATAACTAAATAACTAAAAATAACTAAATAACTAAATAACTAAATAACTAAATAAACCTAAATAACTAAATAACTAAATAACTAAATAACTAAATACTAAATAACTAAATAACTAACTAATAACTAAATAACTAAAATAACTAAATAACTAAATAACTAAATAAACTAAATAACTAAATAACTAAATAACTAAATAACTAAATAACTAAATAACTAAATAACCTAAATAACTAAATAACTAAATAACTAAATAACTAAATAACTAAATAACTAAATAACTAACTAAATAACTAAATAACTAAATAACTAAATAACTAAATAACTAAATAACTAAATAACTAAATAACTAAATAACTAAATAACTAAATAACTAAATAACTAAATAACTAAATAACTAAATAACTAAATAACTAAATAACTAAATAACTAAATAACTAAATAACTAAATAACTAAATAACTAAATAACTAAATAACTAAATAACTAAATAACTAAATAATACTAAATAACTAAATAACTAAATAACTAAATAACTAAATAACTAAATAACTAAATAACTAAATAACTAAATAACTAAATAACTAAATAACTAATAACTAAATAACTAAATAACTAAATAACTAAATAACTAAATACTAAATAACTAAATAACTAAAATAACTAAATAACTAAATAACTAAATAACTAAATAACTAAATATAACTAAATAACTAAATAACTAAATAAACTAAATAACTAAATAACTAAATAACTAAATAACTAAATAACTAAATAACTAAGACAAATAACTAAATAACTAAATAACTAAATAACTAAATAACTAAATAACTAAATAACTAAATAACTAAATAACTAAATAACTAAATAACTAAATAACTAAATAACTAAATAACTAAATAACTAAATAACTAAATAACTAAATAACTAAATAACTAAATAACTAAATAACTAAATAACTAAATAACTAAATAACTAAATAACTAAATAACTAAATAACTAATAACTAATAACTAAATAACTAAAATAACTAAATAACTAAATAACTAAATAACTAAATAACTAAATAACTAAATAACTAAATAACTAAATAACTAAATAACTAAATAACTAAATAACTAAATAACTAAATAACTAAATAAACTAAATAACTAAATAACTAAATAACTAAATAACTAAATAACTAAATAACTAAATAACTAAATAACGTAAATAACTAAATAACTAAATAACTAAATAACTAAATAACCTAAATAACTAAATAACTAAATAACTAAATAACCTAAATAAGCTAAATAACTAAATAACTAAATAACTAAATAACTAAATAACTAAATAACTAAATAACTAAATAACTAAATAACTAAATAACTAAATAACTAAATAACTAATAACTAAATAACTAAATAACTAAATAACTAAATAACTAATAACTAAATAACTAAATAACTAAATAACTAAATAACTAAATAACTAAATAACTAAATAACTAAATACTAAATAACTAAATAACTAAATAACTAAATAACTAAATAACTAAATAACTAAATAACTAAATAACTAATAACTAAACTAACTAAATAACTAAATAACTAAAATAACTAAATAACTAAATAACTAAATAACTAAATAACTAAATAACTAAATAACTAAATAACTAAATAACTAAATAACTAAATAACTAAATAACTAAATAACTAAATAACTAAATAACTAAATAACTAAATAACTAAATAACTAAATAACTAAATAACTAAATAACTAAATAACTAAATAACTAAATAACTAAATAACTAAATAACTAAATAACTAAATAACTAAGATAACTAAATAACTAAATAACTAAATAACTAAATAACTAAATAACTAAATAACTAAATAACTAAATAACTAAATAACTAAATAACTAAATAACTAAATAACTAAATAACTAAATAACTAAATAACTAAACAAACTAAACTAACTAAATAACTAAATAAACTAAATAACTAAATAACTAAATAACTAAATAACTAAATAACTAAATAACTAAATAACTAAATAACTAAATAACTAAATAACTAAATAACTAAATAACTAATAACTAAATAACTAAATAACTAAATAACTAAATAACTAAATAACTAAAATAACTAAATAACTAAATAACCTAAATAACTAAATAACTAAAACTAATAACTAAATAACTAAATAACTAAATAACTAAATAACTAAATAACTAAATAACTAAATAACTAAATAACTAAATACTAAATAACTAAATAACTAAATAACTAAATAACTAAATAACTAAATAACTAACTAAATACTAAATAACTAAATAACTAAATAACTAAATAACTAAATAACTAAATAACTAAATAACTAAATAACTAAATAACTAAATAACTAAATAACTAAATAACTAAATAACTAAATAACTAAATAACTAAATAACTAAATAACTAAATAACTAATAACTAAATAACTAACTAAACTAACTAAACTAACTAAACTAACTAAATAACTAAATAACTAAATAACTAAATAACTAAATAACTAAATAACTAAATAACTGAAATAACTGAAATAACTGAAATAACTGAAATAACTGAAATAACTGAAATAACTGAAATAACTGAAATAACTGAATAAACTAAATAACTAAATAACTAAATAACTACAAATAACTAAATACTAAATAACTAAATAACTAAATAACTAAAATAACTAAATAAACTAAATAACTAAATAACTAAATAACTAAATAACTAAATAACTAAATAACTAAATAACTAAATAACTAAATAACTAAATAACTAAATAAACTAAATAACTAAATAACTAAATAACTAAATAACTAAATAACTAAATAACTAAAACTAAATAACTAATAACTAAATAACTAAATAACTAAATAACTAAATAACTAAATAACTAAATAACTAAAATAACTAAATAACTAAATAACTAATAACTAAATAACTAAATAACTAAATAACTAAATAACTAAATAACCACAATAACTAAATAACTAAATAACTAAATAACTAAATAACTAAATAACTAAATAACTAAATAACTAAATAACTAAATAACTAAATAACTAAATAACTAAATAACTAAATAACTAAATAACTAAATAACTAAATAACTAAATAACTAAAATAACTAAATAACTAAATAACTAAATAACTAAATAACTAAATAACTAAATAATAAATAACCTAAATAACTAAATAACTAAATAACTAAATAACTAAATAACTAAATAACTAAATAACTAAATAACTAAATAACTAAATAACTAAATAACTAAATAACTAAATAACTAAATAACTAATAACTAAACTAACTAAACTAACTAAACTAACTAAACTAACTAAACTAACTAAACTAAATAACTAAATAACTAAATAACTAAATAACTAAATAACTAAATAACTAAATAACTAAATAACTAAATAACTAAATAACTAATAACTAAATAACTAAATAACTAAACTAACTAAATAACTAAACTAACTAAACTAACTAAATAACTAAATAACTAAATAACTAAATAACTAAATAACTAAATAACTAAATAACTAAATAACTAAATAAATAAATAACTAAATAACTAAATAACTAAATAACTAAATAACTAAATAACTAAATAACTAAATAACTAAATAACTAAATAACTAAATAACTAAATAACTAAATAACTAAAACTAAACTAAATAACTAAATAACTAAATAACTAAATAACTAAATAACTAAATAACTAAATAACTAAATAACTAAATAACTAAATAACTAAATAACTAAATAACTAAATAACTAAATAATAAATAACTAAATAACTAAATAACTAAAAACTAAATAACTAAATAACTAAATTAACTAAATAACTAAATAACTAAATAACTAAATAACTAAATAACTAAATAACTAAATAACTAAATAACTAAATAACTAAATAACTAATAACTAAATAACTAAAATAACTAAATAACTAAATAACTAAATAACTAAATAACTAAATACTAATAACTAAATAACTAAATAACTAAATAACTAAATAACTAAATAACTAAATAACTAAATAACTAAATAACTAAATAACTAAATAACTAAATAACTAAATAACTAAATAACTAATAACTAAATAACTAAATAACTAAATAACTAAATAACTAAATAACTAAATAACTAAATAACTAATAACTAATAACTAAATAACTAAATAACTAAATAACTAAATAACTAAATAACTAAATAACTAAATAACTAAATAACTAAATAACTAATAACTAACTAAATAAACTAAATAAACTTAAATAACTAATAACTAAATAACTAAATAACTAAATAACTAAATAACTAAATAACTAAATAACTAATAACATAATAACTAAATAACTAAATAACTAAATAACTAAATAACTAAATAACTAAATAACTAAATAACTAAATAACTAAATAACTAAATAACTAAATAACTAAATAACTAAATAACTAAATAACTAAATAACTAAATAACTAAATAACTAAATAACTAAATAACTAAATAACTAAATAACTAAATAACTAAATAACTAAATAACTAAATAACTAAATAACTAAATAACTTAACTAACTAAACTAACTAAACTAACTAAACTAACTAAACTAACTAAATACTAAATAACTAAATAACTAAATAACTAAATAACTAAATAACTAAATAACTAAATAACTAAATAACTAAATAACTAAATAACTAAATAACTAAATAACTAAATAACTAATAACTAAATAACTAAATAACTAAATAACTAAATAAACTAATAAATAAATAACTAAATAACTAAATAACTAAATAACTAAATAACTAAATAACTAAATAACTAAATAACTAAATAACTAAATAACTAAATAACTAAATAACTAAATAACTAAATAACTAAATAACTAAATAACTAAATAACTAAATAACTAAATAACTAAATAACTAAATAACTAAAATAACCTAAATAACCTAAATAACTAAATAACTAAATAACTAAATAACTAAATAACTAAATAACTAAATAACTAAATAACTAAATAACTAAATAACTAAATAACTAAATAACTAAATAACTAAATAACTAAATAACTAAATAACTAAATAACTAATAACTACTAATAACTAAATAACTAAATAACTAAATAACTAAATAACTAAATAACTAAATAACTAAATAACTAAATAACTAAATAACTAAATAACTAAATAACTAAATAACTAAATAACTAAATAACTAAATAACTAAATAACTAAATAACTAAATAACTAAATAACTAAATAACTAAATAACTAAATAACTAAATAACTAAATAACTAAATAACTAAATAACTAAATAACTAAATAACTAATAACTAAATAACTAAATAACTAAATAACTAAATAATAATAACTAAATTAACTAAATAACTAAATAACTAAATAACTAAATAACTAAATAACTAAATAACTAAATAACTAAAATAACTAAATAACTAAATAACTAAATAACAAAATAACTAAATAACTAAAACTAAATAACTAAATAACTAAATAACTAAATAACTAAATAACTAAATAACTAAATAACTAAATAACTAAATAACTAAATAACTAAATAACTAAATAACTAAATAACTAAATAACTAAATAACTAAATAACTAATAATACTAAATAACTAAATAACTAAATAACTAAATAACTAAATAACTAAATAACTAAATAACTAAATAACTAAATAACTAAATAACTAAAATAACTAAATAACAAAAAAACTAAATAACTAAATAACTAAATAACTAAATAACTAAATAACTAAATAACTAAATAACTAAATACTAAATAACTAAATAACTAAATAACTAAATAACTAAATAACTAAATAACTAAATAACTAAATAACTAAATAACTAAATAACTAAATAACTAACTAACTAAATAACTAAATAAACTAACTAAACTAACTAAACTAACTAAATAACTAAATAACTAATAACTAAATAACTAAATAACTAAATAACTAAATAACTAAATAACTAAATAACTAAATAACTAAATAACTAAATAACTAAATAACTAAATAACTAAATAACTAAATAACTAAATAACTAAAATAACTAAATAACTAAATAACTAAATAACTAAATAACTAAATAACTAAATAACTAAATAACTAAATAACTAAATAACTAAATAACTAAACTAAATAACTAAATAACTAAATAACTAAATAACTAAATAACTAAATAACTAAATAACTAAGAACTAACTAAATAACTAAATAAGCTAAAATAACTAAATAACTAAATAACTAAACTAACTAAAATAACTAAATAACTAAATAACTAAATAACTAAATAACTAAATAACTAAATAACTAAATAACTAAATAACTAAACTAACTAATAACTAAATAACTAAATAACTAAATAACTAAATAACTAAATAACTAAATAACTAAATAACTAAATAACTAAATAACTAATAACTAAATAACTAAATAACTAAATAACTAAATAACTAAATAACTAAATAACTAAATAACTAAATAACCTAAATAACTAAATAACTAAATAAACTAATAACTAAATAACTAAATAACTAAATAACTAAATAACTAAATAACTAAATAACTAAATAACTAAAATAACTAAATAACTAAATAACTAAATAACTAAATAACTAAATAACTAATAACTAAATACTAAATAACTAAATAACTAAATAACTAAATACTAAATAACTAAATAACTAAATAACTAAATAACTAACTAAATAACTAATAACTAAATAACTAAATAACTAAATAACTAAATACTAAATAACCTAAATAACTAAATAACTAAATAACTAAATAACTAAATAACTAAATAACTAAATAACTAAATAAACTAAATAACTAAATAACTAAATAACTAAATAACTAAATAACTAAATAACTAAATAACTAAATAACTAATAATAACCTAAATAACTAAATAACTAAATAACTAAATAACTAAATAACTAAATAACTAAATAACTAAATAACTAAATAACTAAATACTAAATAACTAAATAACTAAATAACTAAATAACTAAAATAACTAAATAACTAATAACTAAAACTAAATACTAAATAACTAAATAACTAAATAACTAAATAACTAAATAACTAAATAACTAAATAACTAAATAACTAAATAACTAAATAACTAAATAACTAAATAAACTAAATAACTAAATAACTAAATATACTAAATAACTAAATAACTAAATAACTAAATAACTAAATAACTAAATATATAACTAAATAACTAAATAACTAAATAACTAAATAACTAAATAACTAATAACTAAATAACTAAATAACTAGAAATAACTAATAACTAAATAACTAAATAACTAAATAACTAAATAACTAAATAACTAAATAACTAAATAACTAAATAACTAAATAACTAAATAACTAAATACTAAATAACTAAATAACTAAATAACTAAATAACTAAATAACTAAATAACTAAATAACTAAATAACTAAAATAAAACTAAATAACTAAATAACTAAATAACTAAATAACTAAATAACTAAAATAACTAAATAACTAAATACTAAATACTAAATAACTAATAACTAAAACTAAATAACTAAATAACTAAATAACTAAATAACTAAATAACTAAATAACTAAATAACTAAATAACTAATAACTAAATAACTAAATAACTAAATAACTAAAATAACTAAATAACTAAATAACTAAATAACTAATAACTAAATAACTAAATAACTAAATAACTAAATAACTAAATAACTAAATAACTAAATAACTAAATAACTAAATAACTAAATAACTAAATAACTAAATAATAACTAAATAACTAAAATAACTAAATAACTAAATAACTAAATAACTAAATAACTAAATAACTAAATAACTAAATAACTAAATAACTAAATAACTAAATAACTAAATAACTAAATACTAAATAACTAAATAACTAAATAACTAAATAACTAATAACTAAATAACTAAATAACTAAATAAACTAAATAACTAAATAACTAAATAACTAAATAACTAAATAACTAAATAACTAAATAACTAAATAACTAAATAACTAAATAACTAAATAACTAAATAACTAAATAACTAAATAACTAAAATAACTAAATAACTAAATAACTAAATAACTAAATAACTAACTAAATAACTAAATAACTAAATAACTAAATAACTAAATAACTAAATAACTAAATAACTAAATAACTAAATAACTAAATAACTAAATAACTAAATAACTAAATAACTAAATAACTAAAAATAACTAAATAACTAAATAACTAAATAACTAAATAACTAAATAACTAAATAACTAAATAACTAAATAACTAAATAACTAAATAACTAAATAACTAACTAAATAAACTAAATAACTAAATACTAAATAACTAAATAACTAAATAACTAAATAACTAAATAACTAAATAAACTAAATAACTAAATAACTAAATAACTAAAACTAAATAACTAAATAACTAAATAACTAAATAACTAAATAACTAAATAACTAAATAACTAAATAACTAAATAACTAAATAACTAAATAACTAAATAACTAAATAACTAAATAACTAAATAACTAAATAACTAAATAACTAAATAACTAAATAACTAAATAACCTAACTAAACTAACTAAACTAACTAAACTAACTAAACTAACTAAACAACTAAATACTAAATAACTAAATAACTAAATAACTAAATAACTAAATAACTAAATAACTAAATAACTAAATAACTAAATAACTAAATAACTAAATAACTAAATAACTAAATAACTAAATAACTAAATAACTAATAACTAAATAACTAAATAACTAAATAACTAAATACTAAATAACTAAATAACTAAATAACTAAATAACTAAATAACTAAATAACTAAATAACTAAATAACTAAATAACTAAATAACTAAATAACTAAATAACTAAATAACTAAATAACTAAATAACTAAATAACTAAATAACTAAATAACTAAATAACTAAATAACTAAATAACTAAATAACTAAATAACTAAATAACTAAATAACTAAATAACTAAATAACTAAATAACTAAATAACTAAATAACTAAATAACTAAATAACTAAATAACTAAATAACTAAATAACTAAATAACTAAATAACTAAATAACTAAATAACTAAATAACTAAATAACTAAATAACTAAATAACTAAATAACTAAATAACTAAATAACTAAATAACTAAATAACTAATAATAAATAACTAAATAACTAAATAACTAAATAACTAAATAACTAAATAACTAAATAACTAAATAACTAAATAACTAAATAACTAAATAACTAAATAACTAAATAACTAAATAACTAAATAACTAAATAAACTAAAAACTAACTAAATAACTAAATAACTAAATAACTAAATAACTAAATAACTAAATAACTAAATAACTAAATAACTAAATAACAATAACTAAATACTAAATAACTAAATAACTAAATAACTAAATAACTAAATAACTAAATAACTAAATAACTAAATAACTAAATAACTAATAACTAAATAACTAAATAACTAAATAACTAAATAACTAAATAACTAAATAACTAAATAACTAAATAACTAACTAACTAAATAACTAAATAACTAAATAACTAAATAACTAAATAACTAAATAACTAAATAACTAAATAACTAAATAACTAAATAACTAAATAACTAAATAACTAAATAACTAAATAACTAAATAACTAATAAACTAACTAAACTAACTAAACTAACTAAACTAACTAAACTAACTAAACTAACTAAATAACTAAACTAACTAAATAACTAAATAACAAATAACTAAATAACTAAATAACTAAATAACTAAATAACTAAATAACTAAATAAACTAAATAACTAAATAACTAAATAACTAAATAAACTAAATAACTAAATAACTAAAATAACTAAATAACTAAATAACTAAATAACTAAATAACTAAATAACTAAATAACTAAATAACTAAATAACTAAAATAACTAAATAACTAAATAACTAAATAACTAAATAACTAAATAACCTAAATAACTAAATAACTAAATAACTAAATAACTAAATAACTAAATAACTAAATAACTAAATAACTAAATAACTAAACTAAATAACTAAATAACTAAATAACTAAATAACTAAATAACTAAATAACTAAATAACTAAATAACTAAATAACTAAATAACTAAATAACTAAACTAACTAAATAACTAAATAACTAAATAACTAAATAACTAAATAACTAAATAACTAAATAACTAAATAACTAAATAACTAAATAACTACTAAATAACTAAATAACTAAAAACTAAATACTAAATAACTAAATAACTAAATAACTAAATAACTAAATAACTAAATAACTAAATAACTAAATAACTAAATAACTAAATAACTAAATAACTAAATAACTAAATAACTAAATAACTAAATAACTAAATAACTAAATAACTAAATAACTAAATAACTAAATAACTAAATAACTAAATAACTAAATACTAAACTAAATAACTAAATAACTAAATAACTAAATAACTAAATAACTAAATAACTAAATAACTAAATAACTAAATAACTAAATAACTAAATAACTAAATAACTAAATAACTAAGATAACTAAATAACTAAATAACTAAATAACTAAATAACTAAATAACTACAAAACTAAATAACTAAATAACTAAATAACTAAATAACTAAATAACTAAATAACTAAATAACTAAATAACTAAATAACTAAATAACTAAATAACTAAATAACTAAATACTAAATAACTAAATAACTAAATAACTAAATAACTAAATAACTAAATAACTAAATAACTAAATAACCTAAATAACTAAATAACTACATAACTAAATAACTAAATAACTAAATAACTAATAACTAAATAACTAAATAACTAAATAACTAAATAACTAAATAACTAAATAACTAAATAACTAAATAACTAAATAACTAAATAACTAAACTAACTAAATAACTAAATAACTAAATAACTAAATAACTAAATAACTAAATAAATAACTAAAATAACTAAATAACTAAATAACTAAATAACTAAATAACTAAATAACTAAATAACTAAATAACTAAATAACTAAATAACTAAATACTAACTAAACTAACTAAATAACTAAATAACTAAATAACTAAATAACTAAACTAACTAAACTAACTAAATAACTAAACTAACTAAATAACTAAATAACTAAATAACTAAATAACTAAATAACTAAATAACTAAATAACTAAATAACTAATAACTAAATAACTAAATAACTAAATAACTAAATAACTAAATAACTAAATAACTAAATAACTAAATAACTAAATAACTAAATAACTAAATAACTAAATAACTAAATAACTAAATAACTAAATAACTAACTAACTAAATAACTAAATAACTAAATAACTAAATAACTAAACAAACTAAACTAACTAAATAACTAAATAACTAAATAACTAAATAACTAAATAACTAAATAACTAAATAACTAAATAACTAAATAACTAAATAACTAATAACTAAAACTAACTAAATAACTAAATACCTAACATAACTAAATAACTAAATAACTAAATAACTAAATAACTAATAACTAAATAACTAAATAACTAAATAACTAAATAACTAATAACTAAATAACTAAATAACTAAATAACTAAATAACTAAATAACTAAATAACTAAATAACTAAATAACTAAATAACTAAATAACTATAACTGAATAAACTACTAACTAAATAACTAAATAACTAAACTAACTAAACTAATACTAAATAACTAAATAACTAACTAATAACTAAATAACTAAATAACTAAATAACTAAATAACTACATAACTAAATAACTAAATAACTAAATAACTAAATAACTAAAAAACTAAATAACTAAATAACTAAATAACTAAATAACTAAATAACTAAATAACTAAATAACTAAATAACTAAATAACTAAACTAACTAAATAACTAAATAACTAAATAACTAAATAACTAAATAACTAAATAACTAAATAACTAAATAACTAAATAACTAAATAACTAAATAACTAAATAACTAAATAACTAAATAACTAAATAACTAAATAACTAAATAACTAAATAACTAAATAACTAAATAAGCTAAATAACTAAATAAACTAAATAACTAAATAACTAAATAACTAAATAACTAAATAACTAAATAAACTAAATAACTAAATAACTAAATAACTAAATAACTAAATAACTAAATAACTAAATAACTAAATTAACTAAATAACTAAATAACTAAATAACTAAATAACTAAATACTTAAATAACTAAATAACTAAATAACTAAATAACTAAATAACTAAATAACTAAATAACTAACTAAATAACTAAATAACTAAATAACTAAATAACTAAATACACTAAATAACTAAATAACGAAATAACTAAATAACTAAATAACTAAATAACTAAATAACTAAATAACTAAATAACTAAATAACTAAATAACTAAATAACTAAATAACTAAATAACTAAATAACTATAAATAACTAAATAACTAAATAACTAAATAACTAAATAACTAAATAACTAAATAACTAAATAACTAAATAACTAAATAACTAAATAACTAAATAACTAAATAACTAAATAACTAAATAACTAAATAACTAAATAACTAAATAACTAAATAACTAAATAACTAAATAACTAAATAACTAAATAACTAAATAACTAAATAACTAAATAACTAAATAACTAAATAACTAAATAACTAAATAACTAAATAACTAAATAACTAAATAACTAAATAACTAAATAACTAAATAACTAAATAACTAAATAACTAAATAACTAAATAACTAAATAACTAAATAACTAAATAACTAAATAACTAAATAACTAAATAACTAAATAACTAAATAACTAAATAACTAAATAACTAAATAACTAAATAACTAAATAACTAAATAACTAAATAACTAAATAACTAAATAACTAAATAACTAAATAACTAAATAACTAAATAACTAAATAACTAAATAACTAAATAACTAAATAACTAAATAACTAAATAACTAAATAACTAAATAACTAAATAACTAAATAACTAAATAACTAAATAACTAAATAACTAAATAACTAAATAACTAAATAACTAAATAACTAAATAACTAAATAACTAAATAACTAAATAACTAAATAACTAAATAACTAAATAACTAAATAACTAAATAACTAAATAACTAAATAACTAAATAACTAAATAACTAAATAACTAAATAACTAAATAACTAAATAACTAAATAACTAAATAACTAAATAACTAAATAACTAAATAACTAAATAACTAAATAACTAAATAACTAAATAACTAAATAACTAAATAACTAAATAACTAAATAACTAAATAACTAAATAACTAAATAACTAAATAACTAAATAACTAAATAACTAAATAACTAAATAACTAAATGAACGTAAATAACTAAATAACTAAATAACTAAATAACTAAATAACTAAATAACTAAATAACTAAATAACTAAATAACTAAATAACTAAATAACTAAATAACTAAATAACTAAATAACTAAATAACTAAATAACTAAATAACTAAATAACTAAATAACTAAATAACTAAATAACTAAATAACTAAATAACTAAATAACTAAATAACTAAATAACTAAATAACTAAATAACTAAATAACTAAATAACTAAATAACTAAATAACTAAATAACTAAATAACTAAATAACTAAATAACTAAATAACTAAATAACTAAATAACTAAATAACTAAATAACTAAATAACTAAATAACTAAATAACTAAATAACTAAATAACTAAATAACTAAATAACTAAATAACTAAATAACTAAATAACTAAATAACTAAATAACTAAATAACTAAATAACTAAATAACTAAATAACTAAATAACTAAATAACTAAATAACTAAATAACTAAATAACTAAATAACTAAATAACTAAATAACTAAATAACTAAATAACTAAATAACTAAATAACTAAATAACTAAATAACTAAATAACTAAATAACTAAATAACTAAATAACTAAATAACTAAATAACTAAATAACTAAATAACTAAATAACTAAATAACTAAATAACTAAATAACTAAATAACTAAATAACTAAATAACTAAATAACTAAATAACTAAATAACTAAATAACTAAATAACTAAATAACTAAATAACTAAATAACTAAATAACTAAATAACTAAATAACTAAATAACTAAATAACTAAATAACTAAATAACTAAATAACTAAATAACTAAATAACTAAATAACTAAATAACTAAATAACTAAATAACTAAATAACTAAATAACTAAATAACTAAATAACTAAATAACTAAATAACTAAATAACTAAATAACTAAATAACTAAATAACTAAATAACTAAATAACTAAATAACTAAATAACTAAATAACTAAATAACTAAATAACTAAATAACTAAATAACTAAATAACTAAATAACTAAATAACTAAATAACTAAATAACTAAATAACTAAATAACTAAATAACTAAATAACTAAATAACTAAATAACTAAATAACTAAATAACTAAATAACTAAATAACTAAATAACTAAATAACTAAATAACTAAATAACTAAATAACTAAATAACTAAATAACTAAATAACTAAATAACTAAATAACTAAATAACTAAATAACTAAATAACTAAATAACTAAATAACTAAATAACTAAATAACTAAATAACTAAATAACTAAATAACTAAATAACTAAATAACTAAATAACTAAATAACTAAATAACTAAATAACTAAATAACTAAATAACTAAATAACTAAATAACTAAATAACTAAATAACTAAATAACTAAATAACTAAATAACTAAATAACTAAATAACTAAATAACTAAATAACTAAATAACTAAATAACTAAATAACTAAATAACTAAATAACTAAATAACTAAATAACTAAATAACTAAATAACTAAATAACTAAATAACTAAATAACTAAATAACTAAATAACTAAATAACTAAATAACTAAATAACTAAATAACTAAATAACTAAATAACTAAATAACTAAATAACTAAATAACTAAATAACTAAATAACTAAATAACTAAATAACTAAATAACTAAATAACTAAATAACTAAATAACTAAATAACTAAATAACTAAATAACTAAATAACTAAATAACTAAATAACTAAATAACTAAATAACTAAATAACTAAATAACTAAATAACTAAATAACTAAATAACTAAATAACTAAATAACTAAATAACTAAATAACTAAATAACTAAATAACTAAATAACTAAATAACTAAATAACTAAATAACTAAATAACTAAATAACTAAATAACTAAATAACTAAATAACTAAATAACTAAATAACTAAATAACTAAATAACTAAATAACTAAATAACTAAATAACTAAATAACTAAATAACTAAATAACTAAATAACTAAATAACTAAATAACTAAATAACTAAATAACTAAATAACTAAATAACTAAATAACTAAATAACTAAATAACTAAATAACTAAATAACTAAATAACTAAATAACTAAATAACTAAATAACTAAATAACTAAATAACTAAATAACTAAATAACTAAATAACTAAATAACTAAATAACTAAATAACTAAATAACTAAATAACTAAATAACTAAATAACTAAATAACTAAATAACTAAATAACTAAATAACTAAATAACTAAATAACTAAATAACTAAATAACTAAATAACTAAATAACTAAATAACTAAATAACTAAATAACTAAATAACTAAATAACTAAATAACTAAATAACTAAATAACTAAATAACTAAATAACTAAATAACTAAATAACTAAATAACTAAATAACTAAATAACTAAATAACTAAATAACTAAATAACTAAATAACTAAATAACTAAATAACTAAATAACTAAATAACTAAATAACTAAATAACTAAATAACTAAATAACTAAATAACTAAATAACTAAATAACTAAATAACTAAATAACTAAATAACTAAATAACTAAATAACTAAATAACTAAATAACTAAATAACTAAATAACTAAATAACTAAATAACTAAATAACTAAATAACTAAATAACTAAATAACTAAATAACTAAATAACTAAATAACTAAATAACTAAATAACTAAATAACTAAATAACTAAATAACTAAATAACTAAATAACTAAATAACTAAATAACTAAATAACTAAATAACTAAATAACTAAATAACTAAATAACTAAATAACTAAATAACTAAATAACTAAATAACTAAATAACTAAATAACTAAATAACTAAATAACTAAATAACTAAATAACTAAATAACTAAATAACTAAATAACTAAATAACTAAATAACTAAATAACTAAATAACTAAATAACTAAATAACTAAATAACTAAATAACTAAATAACTAAATAACTAAATAACTAAATAACTAAATAACTAAATAACTAAATAACTAAATAACTAAATAACTAAATAACTAAATAACTAAATAACTAAATAACTAAATAACTAAATAACTAAATAACTAAATAACTAAATAACTAAATAACTAAATAACTAAATAACTAAATAACTAAATAACTAAATAACTAAATAACTAAATAACTAAATAACTAAATAACTAAATAACTAAATAACTAAATAACTAAATAACTAAATAACTAAATAACTAAATAACTAAATAACTAAATAACTAAATAACTAAATAACTAAATAACTAAATAACTAAATAACTAAATAACTAAATAACTAAATAACTAAATAACTAAATAACTAAATAACTAAATAACTAAATAACTAAATAACTAAATAACTAAATAACTAAATAACTAAATAACTAAATAACTAAATAACTAAATAACTAAATAACTAAATAACTAAATAACTAAATAACTAAATAACTAAATAACTAAATAACTAAATAACTAAATAACTAAATAACTAAATAACTAAATAACTAAATAACTAAATAACTAAATAACTAAATAACTAAATAACTAAATAACTAAATAACTAAATAACTAAATAACTAAATAACTAAATAACTAAATAACTAAATAACTAAATAACTAAATAACTAAATAACTAAATAACTAAATAACTAAATAACTAAATAACTAAATAACTAAATAACTAAATAACTAAATAACTAAATAACTAAATAACTAAATAACTAAATAACTAAATAACTAAATAACTAAATAACTAAATAACTAAATAACTAAATAACTAAATAACTAAATAACTAAATAACTAAATAACTAAATAACTAAATAACTAAATAACTAAATAACTAAATAACTAAATAACTAAATAACTAAATAACTAAATAACTAAATAACTAAATAACTAAATAACTAAATAACTAAATAACTAAATAACTAAATAACTAAATAACTAAATAACTAAATAACTAAATAACTAAATAACTAAATAACTAAATAACTAAATAACTAAATAACTAAATAACTAAATAACTAAATAACTAAATAACTAAATAACTAAATAACTAAATAACTAAATAACTAAATAACTAAATAACTAAATAACTAAATAACTAAATAACTAAATAACTAAATAACTAAATAACTAAATAACTAAATAACTAAATAACTAAATAACTAAATAACTAAATAACTAAATAACTAAATAACTAAATAACTAAATAACTAAATAACTAAATAACTAAATAACTAAATAACTAAATAACTAAATAACTAAATAACTAAATAACTAAATAACTAAATAACTAAATAACTAAATAACTAAATAACTAAATAACTAAATAACTAAATAACTAAATAACTAAATAACTAAATAACTAAATAACTAAATAACTAAATAACTAAATAACTAAATAACTAAATAACTAAATAACTAAATAACTAAATAACTAAATAACTAAATAACTAAATAACTAAATAACTAAATAACTAAATAACTAAATAACTAAATAACTAAATAACTAAATAACTAAATAACTAAATAACTAAATAACTAAATAACTAAATAACTAAATAACTAAATAACTAAATAACTAAATAACTAAATAACTAAATAACTAAATAACTAAATAACTAAATAACTAAATAACTAAATAACTAAATAACTAAATAACTAAATAACTAAATAACTAAATAACTAAATAACTAAATAACTAAATAACTAAATAACTAAATAACTAAATAACTAAATAACTAAATAACTAAATAACTAAATAACTAAATAACTAAATAACTAAATAACTAAATAACTAAATAACTAAATAACTAAATAACTAAATAACTAAATAACTAAATAACTAAATAACTAAATAACTAAATAACTAAATAACTAAATAACTAAATAACTAAATAACTAAATAACTAAATAACTAAATAACTAAATAACTAAATAACTAAATAACTAAATAACTAAATAACTAAATAACTAAATAACTAAATAACTAAATAACTAAATAACTAAATAACTAAATAACTAAATAACTAAATAACTAAATAACTAAATAACTAAATAACTAAATAACTAAATAACTAAATAACTAAATAACTAAATAACTAAATAACTAAATAACTAAATAACTAAATAACTAAATAACTAAATAACTAAATAACTAAATAACTAAATAACTAAATAACTAAATAACTAAATAACTAAATAACTAAATAACTAAATAACTAAATAACTAAATAACTAAATAACTAAATAACTAAATAACTAAATAACTAAATAACTAAATAACTAAATAACTAAATAACTAAATAACTAAATAACTAAATAACTAAATAACTAAATAACTAAATAACTAAATAACTAAATAACTAAATAACTAAATAACTAAATAACTAAATAACTAAATAACTAAATAACTAAATAACTAAATAACTAAATAACTAAATAACTAAATAACTAAATAACTAAATAACTAAATAACTAAATAACTAAATAACTAAATAACTAAATAACTAAATAACTAAATAACTAAATAACTAAATAACTAAATAACTAAATAACTAAATAACTAAATAACTAAATAACTAAATAACTAAATAACTAAATAACTAAATAACTAAATAACTAAATAACTAAATAACTAAATAACTAAATAACTAAATAACTAAATAACTAAATAACTAAATAACTAAATAACTAAATAACTAAATAACTAAATAACTAAATAACTAAATAACTAAATAACTAAATAACTAAATAACTAAATAACTAAATAACTAAATAACTAAATAACTAAATAACTAAATAACTAAATAACTAAATAACTAAATAACTAAATAACTAAATAACTAAATAACTAAATAACTAAATAACTAAATAACTAAATAACTAAATAACTAAATAACTAAATAACTAAATAACTAAATAACTAAATAACTAAATAACTAAATAACTAAATAACTAAATAACTAAATAACTAAATAACTAAATAACTAAATAACTAAATAACTAAATAACTAAATAACTAAATAACTAAATAACTAAATAACTAAATAACTAAATAACTAAATAACTAAATAACTAAATAACTAAATAACTAAATAACTAAATAACTAAATAACTAAATAACTAAATAACTAAATAACTAAATAACTAAATAACTAAATAACTAAATAACTAAATAACTAAATAACTAAATAACTAAATAACTAAATAACTAAATAACTAAATAACTAAATAACTAAATAACTAAATAACTAAATAACTAAATAACTAAATAACTAAATAACTAAATAACTAAATAACTAAATAACTAAATAACTAAATAACTAAATAACTAAATAACTAAATAACTAAATAACTAAATAACTAAATAACTAAATAACTAAATAACTAAATAACTAAATAACTAAATAACTAAATAACTAAATAACTAAATAACTAAATAACTAAATAACTAAATAACTAAATAACTAAATAACTAAATAACTAAATAACTAAATAACTAAATAACTAAATAACTAAATAACTAAATAACTAAATAACTAAATAACTAAATAACTAAATAACTAAATAACTAAATAACTAAATAACTAAATAACTAAATAACTAAATAACTAAATAACTAAATAACTAAATAACTAAATAACTAAATAACTAAATAACTAAATAACTAAATAACTAAATAACTAAATAACTAAATAACTAAATAACTAAATAACTAAATAACTAAATAACTAAATAACTAAATAACTAAATAACTAAATAACTAAATAACTAAATAACTAAATAACTAAATAACTAAATAACTAAATAACTAAATAACTAAATAACTAAATAACTAAATAACTAAATAACTAAATAACTAAATAACTAAATAACTAAATAACTAAATAACTAAATAACTAAATAACTAAATAACTAAATAACTAAATAACTAAATAACTAAATAACTAAATAACTAAATAACTAAATAACTAAATAACTAAATAACTAAATAACTAAATAACTAAATAACTAAATAACTAAATAACTAAATAACTAAATAACTAAATAACTAAATAACTAAATAACTAAATAACTAAATAACTAAATAACTAAATAACTAAATAACTAAATAACTAAATAACTAAATAACTAAATAACTAAATAACTAAATAACTAAATAACTAAATAACTAAATAACTAAATAACTAAATAACTAAATAACTAAATAACTAAATAACTAAATAACTAAATAACTAAATAACTAAATAACTAAATAACTAAATAACTAAATAACTAAATAACTAAATAACTAAATAACTAAATAACTAAATAACTAAATAACTAAATAACTAAATAACTAAATAACTAAATAACTAAATAACTAAATAACTAAATAACTAAATAACTAAATAACTAAATAACTAAATAACTAAATAACTAAATAACTAAATAACTAAATAACTAAATAACTAAATAACTAAATAACTAAATAACTAAATAACTAAATAACTAAATAACTAAATAACTAAATAACTAAATAACTAAATAACTAAATAACTAAATAACTAAATAACTAAATAACTAAATAACTAAATAACTAAATAACTAAATAACTAAATAACTAAATAACTAAATAACTAAATAACTAAATAACTAAATAACTAAATAACTAAATAACTAAATAACTAAATAACTAAATAACTAAATAACTAAATAACTAAATAACTAAATAACTAAATAACTAAATAACTAAATAACTAAATAACTAAATAACTAAATAACTAAATAACTAAATAACTAAATAACTAAATAACTAAATAACTAAATAACTAAATAACTAAATAACTAAATAACTAAATAACTAAATAACTAAATAACTAAATAACTAAATAACTAAATAACTAAATAACTAAATAACTAAATAACTAAATAACTAAATAACTAAATAACTAAATAACTAAATAACTAAATAACTAAATAACTAAATAACTAAATAACTAAATAACTAAATAACTAAATAACTAAATAACTAAATAACTAAATAACTAAATAACTAAATAACTAAATAACTAAATAACTAAATAACTAAATAACTAAATAACTAAATAACTAAATAACTAAATAACTAAATAACTAAATAACTAAATAACTAAATAACTAAATAACTAAATAACTAAATAACTAAATAACTAAATAACTAAATAACTAAATAACTAAATAACTAAATAACTAAATAACTAAATAACTAAATAACTAAATAACTAAATAACTAAATAACTAAATAACTAAATAACTAAATAACTAAATAACTAAATAACTAAATAACTAAATAACTAAATAACTAAATAACTAAATAACTAAATAACTAAATAACTAAATAACTAAATAACTAAATAACTAAATAACTAAATAACTAAATAACTAAATAACTAAATAACTAAATAACTAAATAACTAAATAACTAAATAACTAAATAACTAAATAACTAAATAACTAAATAACTAAATAACTAAATAACTAAATAACTAAATAACTAAATAACTAAATAACTAAATAACTAAATAACTAAATAACTAAATAACTAAATAACTAAATAACTAAATAACTAAATAACTAAATAACTAAATAACTAAATAACTAAATAACTAAATAACTAAATAACTAAATAACTAAATAACTAAATAACTAAATAACTAAATAACTAAATAACTAAATAACTAAATAACTAAATAACTAAATAACTAAATAACTAAATAACTAAATAACTAAATAACTAAATAACTAAATAACTAAATAACTAAATAACTAAATAACTAAATAACTAAATAACTAAATAACTAAATAACTAAATAACTAAATAACTAAATAACTAAATAACTAAATAACTAAATAACTAAATAACTAAATAACTAAATAACTAAATAACTAAATAACTAAATAACTAAATAACTAAATAACTAAATAACTAAATAACTAAATAACTAAATAACTAAATAACTAAATAACTAAATAACTAAATAACTAAATAACTAAATAACTAAATAACTAAATAACTAAATAACTAAATAACTAAATAACTAAATAACTAAATAACTAAATAACTAAATAACTAAATAACTAAATAACTAAATAACTAAATAACTAAATAACTAAATAACTAAATAACTAAATAACTAAATAACTAAATAACTAAATAACTAAATAACTAAATAACTAAATAACTAAATAACTAAATAACTAAATAACTAAATAACTAAATAACTAAATAACTAAATAACTAAATAACTAAATAACTAAATAACTAAATAACTAAATAACTAAATAACTAAATAACTAAATAACTAAATAACTAAATAACTAAATAACTAAATAACTAAATAACTAAATAACTAAATAACTAAATAACTAAATAACTAAATAACTAAATAACTAAATAACTAAATAACTAAATAACTAAATAACTAAATAACTAAATAACTAAATAACTAAATAACTAAATAACTAAATAACTAAATAACTAAATAACTAAATAACTAAATAACTAAATAACTAAATAACTAAATAACTAAATAACTAAATAACTAAATAACTAAATAACTAAATAACTAAATAACTAAATAACTAAATAACTAAATAACTAAATAACTAAATAACTAAATAACTAAATAACTAAATAACTAAATAACTAAATAACTAAATAACTAAATAACTAAATAACTAAATAACTAAATAACTAAATAACTAAATAACTAAATAACTAAATAACTAAATAACTAAATAACTAAATAACTAAATAACTAAATAACTAAATAACTAAATAACTAAATAACTAAATAACTAAATAACTAAATAACTAAATAACTAAATAACTAAATAACTAAATAACTAAATAACTAAATAACTAAATAACTAAATAACTAAATAACTAAATAACTAAATAACTAAATAACTAAATAACTAAATAACTAAATAACTAAATAACTAAATAACTAAATAACTAAATAACTAAATAACTAAATAACTAAATAACTAAATAACTAAATAACTAAATAACTAAATAACTAAATAACTAAATAACTAAATAACTAAATAACTAAATAACTAAATAACTAAATAACTAAATAACTAAATAACTAAATAACTAAATAACTAAATAACTAAATAACTAAATAACTAAATAACTAAATAACTAAATAACTAAATAACTAAATAACTAAATAACTAAATAACTAAATAACTAAATAACTAAATAACTAAATAACTAAATAACTAAATAACTAAATAACTAAATAACTAAATAACTAAATAACTAAATAACTAAATAACTAAATAACTAAATAACTAAATAACTAAATAACTAAATAACTAAATAACTAAATAACTAAATAACTAAATAACTAAATAACTAAATAACTAAATAACTAAATAACTAAATAACTAAATAACTAAATAACTAAATAACTAAATAACTAAATAACTAAATAACTAAATAACTAAATAACTAAATAACTAAATAACTAAATAACTAAATAACTAAATAACTAAATAACTAAATAACTAAATAACTAAATAACTAAATAACTAAATAACTAAATAACTAAATAACTAAATAACTAAATAACTAAATAACTAAATAACTAAATAACTAAATAACTAAATAACTAAATAACTAAATAACTAAATAACTAAATAACTAAATAACTAAATAACTAAATAACTAAATAACTAAATAACTAAATAACTAAATAACTAAATAACTAAATAACTAAATAACTAAATAACTAAATAACTAAATAACTAAATAACTAAATAACTAAATAACTAAATAACTAAATAACTAAATAACTAAATAACTAAATAACTAAATAACTAAATAACTAAATAACTAAATAACTAAATAACTAAATAACTAAATAACTAAATAACTAAATAACTAAATAACTAAATAACTAAATAACTAAATAACTAAATAACTAAATAACTAAATAACTAAATAACTAAATAACTAAATAACTAAATAACTAAATAACTAAATAACTAAATAACTAAATAACTAAATAACTAAATAACTAAATAACTAAATAACTAAATAACTAAATAACTAAATAACTAAATAACTAAATAACTAAATAACTAAATAACTAAATAACTAAATAACTAAATAACTAAATAACTAAATAACTAAATAACTAAATAACTAAATAACTAAATAACTAAATAACTAAATAACTAAATAACTAAATAACTAAATAACTAAATAACTAAATAACTAAATAACTAAATAACTAAATAACTAAATAACTAAATAACTAAATAACTAAATAACTAAATAACTAAATAACTAAATAACTAAATAACTAAATAACTAAATAACTAAATAACTAAATAACTAAATAACTAAATAACTAAATAACTAAATAACTAAATAACTAAATAACTAAATAACTAAATAACTAAATAACTAAATAACTAAATAACTAAATAACTAAATAACTAAATAACTAAATAACTAAATAACTAAATAACTAAATAACTAAATAACTAAATAACTAAATAACTAAATAACTAAATAACTAAATAACTAAATAACTAAATAACTAAATAACTAAATAACTAAATAACTAAATAACTAAATAACTAAATAACTAAATAACTAAATAACTAAATAACTAAATAACTAAATAACTAAATAACTAAATAACTAAATAACTAAATAACTAAATAACTAAATAACTAAATAACTAAATAACTAAATAACTAAATAACTAAATAACTAAATAACTAAATAACTAAATAACTAAATAACTAAATAACTAAATAACTAAATAACTAAATAACTAAATAACTAAATAACTAAATAACTAAATAACTAAATAACTAAATAACTAAATAACTAAATAACTAAATAACTAAATAACTAAATAACTAAATAACTAAATAACTAAATAACTAAATAACTAAATAACTAAATAACTAAATAACTAAATAACTAAATAACTAAATAACTAAATAACTAAATAACTAAATAACTAAATAACTAAATAACTAAATAACTAAATAACTAAATAACTAAATAACTAAATAACTAAATAACTAAATAACTAAATAACTAAATAACTAAATAACTAAATAACTAAATAACTAAATAACTAAATAACTAAATAACTAAATAACTAAATAACTAAATAACTAAATAACTAAATAACTAAATAACTAAATAACTAAATAACTAAATAACTAAATAACTAAATAACTAAATAACTAAATAACTAAATAACTAAATAACTAAATAACTAAATAACTAAATAACTAAATAACTAAATAACTAAATAACTAAATAACTAAATAACTAAATAACTAAATAACTAAATAACTAAATAACTAAATAACTAAATAACTAAATAACTAAATAACTAAATAACTAAATAACTAAATAACTAAATAACTAAATAACTAAATAACTAAATAACTAAATAACTAAATAACTAAATAACTAAATAACTAAATAACTAAATAACTAAATAACTAAATAACTAAATAACTAAATAACTAAATAACTAAATAACTAAATAACTAAATAACTAAATAACTAAATAACTAAATAACTAAATAACTAAATAACTAAATAACTAAATAACTAAATAACTAAATAACTAAATAACTAAATAACTAAATAACTAAATAACTAAATAACTAAATAACTAAATAACTAAATAACTAAATAACTAAATAACTAAATAACTAAATAACTAAATAACTAAATAACTAAATAACTAAATAACTAAATAACTAAATAACTAAATAACTAAATAACTAAATAACTAAATAACTAAATAACTAAATAACTAAATAACTAAATAACTAAATAACTAAATAACTAAATAACTAAATAACTAAATAACTAAATAACTAAATAACTAAATAACTAAATAACTAAATAACTAAATAACTAAATAACTAAATAACTAAATAACTAAATAACTAAATAACTAAATAACTAAATAACTAAATAACTAAATAACTAAATAACTAAATAACTAAATAACTAAATAACTAAATAACTAAATAACTAAATAACTAAATAACTAAATAACTAAATAACTAAATAACTAAATAACTAAATAACTAAATAACTAAATAACTAAATAACTAAATAACTAAATAACTAAATAACTAAATAACTAAATAACTAAATAACTAAATAACTAAATAACTAAATAACTAAATAACTAAATAACTAAATAACTAAATAACTAAATAACTAAATAACTAAATAACTAAATAACTAAATAACTAAATAACTAAATAACTAAATAACTAAATAACTAAATAACTAAATAACTAAATAACTAAATAACTAAATAACTAAATAACTAAATAACTAAATAACTAAATAACTAAATAACTAAATAACTAAATAACTAAATAACTAAATAACTAAATAACTAAATAACTAAATAACTAAATAACTAAATAACTAAATAACTAAATAACTAAATAACTAAATAACTAAATAACTAAATAACTAAATAACTAAATAACTAAATAACTAAATAACTAAATAACTAAATAACTAAATAACTAAATAACTAAATAACTAAATAACTAAATAACTAAATAACTAAATAACTAAATAACTAAATAACTAAATAACTAAATAACTAAATAACTAAATAACTAAATAACTAAATAACTAAATAACTAAATAACTAAATAACTAAATAACTAAATAACTAAATAACTAAATAACTAAATAACTAAATAACTAAATAACTAAATAACTAAATAACTAAATAACTAAATAACTAAATAACTAAATAACTAAATAACTAAATAACTAAATAACTAAATAACTAAATAACTAAATAACTAAATAACTAAATAACTAAATAACTAAATAACTAAATAACTAAATAACTAAATAACTAAATAACTAAATAACTAAATAACTAAATAACTAAATAACTAAATAACTAAATAACTAAATAACTAAATAACTAAATAACTAAATAACTAAATAACTAAATAACTAAATAACTAAATAACTAAATAACTAAATAACTAAATAACTAAATAACTAAATAACTAAATAACTAAATAACTAAATAACTAAATAACTAAATAACTAAATAACTAAATAACTAAATAACTAAATAACTAAATAACTAAATAACTAAATAACTAAATAACTAAATAACTAAATAACTAAATAACTAAATAACTAAATAACTAAATAACTAAATAACTAAATAACTAAATAACTAAATAACTAAATAACTAAATAACTAAATAACTAAATAACTAAATAACTAAATAACTAAATAACTAAATAACTAAATAACTAAATAACTAAATAACTAAATAACTAAATAACTAAATAACTAAATAACTAAATAACTAAATAACTAAATAACTAAATAACTAAATAACTAAATAACTAAATAACTAAATAACTAAATAACTAAATAACTAAATAACTAAATAACTAAATAACTAAATAACTAAATAACTAAATAACTAAATAACTAAATAACTAAATAACTAAATAACTAAATAACTAAATAACTAAATAACTAAATAACTAAATAACTAAATAACTAAATAACTAAATAACTAAATAACTAAATAACTAAATAACTAAATAACTAAATAACTAAATAACTAAATAACTAAATAACTAAATAACTAAATAACTAAATAACTAAATAACTAAATAACTAAATAACTAAATAACTAAATAACTAAATAACTAAATAACTAAATAACTAAATAACTAAATAACTAAATAACTAAATAACTAAATAACTAAATAACTAAATAACTAAATAACTAAATAACTAAATAACTAAATAACTAAATAACTAAATAACTAAATAACTAAATAACTAAATAACTAAATAACTAAATAACTAAATAACTAAATAACTAAATAACTAAATAACTAAATAACTAAATAACTAAATAACTAAATAACTAAATAACTAAATAACTAAATAACTAAATAACTAAATAACTAAATAACTAAATAACTAAATAACTAAATAACTAAATAACTAAATAACTAAATAACTAAATAACTAAATAACTAAATAACTAAATAACTAAATAACTAAATAACTAAATAACTAAATAACTAAATAACTAAATAACTAAATAACTAATAACTAAATAACTAAATAACTAAATAACTAAATAACTAAATAACTAAATAACTAAATAACTAAATAACTAAATAACTAAATAACTAAATAACTAAATAACTAAATAACTAAATAACTAAATAACTAAATAACTAAATAACTAAATAACTAAATAACTAAATAACTAAATAACTAAATAACTAAATAACTAAATAACTAAATAACTAAATAACTAAATAACTAAATAACTAAATAACTAAATAACTAAATAACTAAATAACTAAATAACTAAATAACTAAATAACTAAATAACTAAATAACTAAATAACTAAATAACTAAATAACTAAATAACTAAATAACTAAATAACTAAATAACTAAATAACTAAATAACTAAATAACTAAATAACTAAATAACTAAATAACTAAATAACTAAATAACTAAATAACTAAAACAATAACTAAATAACTAAATAACTAAATAACTAAATAACTAAAATAACTAAATAACTAAATAACTAAATAACTAAATAACTAATAACTAAATAACTAAATAACTAAATAACTAAATAACTAATAACTAAATAACTAAATAACTAAATAACTAAATAACTAAATAACTAAATAACTAAATAACTAAATAACTAAATAACTAAATAACTAAATAACTAAAACTAATAACTAAATAACTAAATAACTAAATAACTAAATAACTAAATAACTAAATAACTAAATAACTAAATAACTAAATAACTAAATAACTAAATAACTAAATAACTAAATAACTAAATAACTAAATAACTAAATAACTAAATAACTAAATAACTAAATAACTAAATAACTAAATAACTAAATAACTAAATAACTAAATAACTAAATAACTAAATAACTAAATATCTAAATAACTAAATAACTAAATAACTAAATAACTAAATAACTAAATAACTAAATAACTAAATAACTAAATAACTAAATAACTAAATAACTAAATAACTAAATAACTAAATAACTAAATAACTAAATAACTAAATAACTAAATAACTAAAATAACTAAATAACTAAATAACTAAATAACTAAATAACTAAATAACTAAATAACTAAATAACTAAATAACTAAATAACTAAATAACTAAATAACTAAATAACTAAATAACTAAATAACTAAATAACTAAATAACTAAATAACTAAATAACTAAATAACTAAATAACTAAATAACTAAATAACTAAATAACTAAATAACTAAATAACTAAATAACTAAATAACTAAATAACTAAATAACTAAATAACTAAATAACTAAATAACTAAATAACTAAATAACTAAATAACTAAATAACTAAATAACTAAATAACTAAATAACTAAATAACTAAATAACTAAATAACTAAATAACTAAATAACTAAATAACTAAATAACTAAATAACTAAATAACTAAATAACTAAATAACTAAATAACTAAATAACTAAATAACTAAATAACTAAATAACTAAATAACTAAATAACTAAATAACTAAATAACTAAATAACTAAATAACTAAATAACTAAATAACTAAATAACTAAATAACTAAATAACTAAATAACTAAATAACTAAATAACTAAATAACTAAATAACTAAATAACTAAATAACTAAATAACTAAATAACTAAATAACTAAATAACTAAATAA
>CALUEK010000375.1:0-38614 GCA_944039245.1 Nebria salina | reverse complement strand
AATAACTAAATAACTAAATAACTAACTAAACTAACTAAACTAACTAAACTAACTAAACTAACTAAACTAACTAAAACTAAATAACTAAATAACTAAATAACTAAATAACTAAATAACTAAATAACTAAATAACTAAATAACTAAATAACTAAATAACTAAATAACTAAATACTAAATAACTAAATAACTAAATAACTAAATAACTAAATAACTAAATAACTAAATAACTAAATAACTAAATAACTAAATAACTAAAATAACTAAATAACTAAATAACTAAATAACTAAATAACTAAATAACTAAATAACTAAATAACTAATAACTAAATAACTAAATAACTAAATAACTAAATAACAAATAACTAAATAACTAAATAAATAAATAACTAAATAACTAAATAACTAAATAACTAAATAACTAAATAAATAAATAACTAAATAACTAAATAACTAAATAACTAAATAACTAAATAACTAAATAACTAAATAACTAATAAAAATAACTAAATAACTAAATAATAATCTAACATAACTAAATAACTAAATACTAATAACTAAATAACTAAATAACTAAATAACTAAATAACTAAATAACTAAATAACTAAATAACTAAATAACTAAATACTAATACTAAATAACTAAATAACTAAATAACTAAATAACTAAATACTAAATAACTAAATAACTAAATAACTAAATAACTAAATAACTAAATAACTAAATAACTATAAACTAAATAACTAAATAAACTAAATAACTTAATAACTAAAATAACTAAATAACTAAATAACTAAATAACTAAATAACTAAATAACTAAATAACTAAATAACTAAATAACTAAATAACTAAATAACTAAATAACTAAATAAAAATAACTAAATAACTAAATAACTAATAACTAAATAACTAAATAACTAAATAACTAAATAACTAAATAACTAAATAACTAAAATAACTAAATAACTAAATAACTAATAACTAAATACTAAATAACTAAATAAACTAAATAACTAAATAACTAAATAAACTAAATAACTAAATAACTAAATAACTAAATAACTAAATAACTAATAACTAATAACTAATAACTAAATAACTAAATAACGTAAATAACTAAATAACTAAATAACTAAATAACTAAATAACTAAATAACTAAATAACTAAATAACTAAATAACTAATAACTAAATAACTAAATAACTAAATAACTAAATAACTAAATAACTAAATAACTAAATAACTAAATAACTAAATAACTTAATAACTAAATAACTAAATAACTAAATAACTAAATAACTAAATAACTAAATAACTAAATAACTAAATAACTAAATAACTAAATAACTAAATAACTAAATAACTAAATAACTAAATAACTTAAATAACTAAATTAACTAAACTAACTAATAAATAACTAAATAACTAAAAACTAAATAACTAAATAACTAAATAACTAAATAACTAAATAACTAAATAACTAAATAACTAAATAACTAAATAACTAAATAACTAAATAACTAAATAACTAAATAACTAAATAACTAAATAACTAAATAACTAAATAACTAAATAACTAAATAACTAAATAACCTAATAACTAAATAACTAAATAACTAAATAACTAAATAACTAAATAACTAAATAACTAAATAACTAAATAACTAAATAACTAAATAACTAAATAACTAAATAACTAAATAACTAAATAACTAAATAACTAAATAACTAAATAACTAAATAACTAAATAACTAAATAACTAAATAACTAAATAACTAAATAGACTAAATAACTAAATAACTAAATAACTAAATAACTAAATAACTAAATAACTAAATAACTAAATAAATAACTAAATAAATAACTAATAACTAAATAACTAAATAACTAAATAACTAAATAACTAAATAACTAAATAACTAAATAACTAAATAACTAAATAACTAAATAACTAATAACTAAATAACTAAATAACTAAATACTAAATAACTAAATAACTAAATAACTAAATAACTAATAATAACTAAATAACTAAATAACTAAATAACTAAATAACTAAATAACTAATAACTAAATAACTAAATAACTAAATAACTAAATAACTAATAACTAATAACTAAATAACTAAATATACTAAATAACTAAATAACTAAATAACTAAATAACTAAATAACTAAATAACTAAATACTAAATAACTAAATAACTAAATAAACTAAATAACTAAATAACTAAATAACTAAATAACTAAATAACTAAATAACTTAAATAACTAAATAACTAAATAACTAAATAACTAATAACTAAATAACTAAATATAAATAACTAATAACTAAATACTATATAACTAAATACTAAATAACTAAATACTAAATAATAAACTAAACTAAATAACTAAATAACTAAATAACTAAATAACTAAATAACTAAATAACTAAATAACTAAATAACTAAATAAATAACTAAATAACTAAATAACTAAATAACTAAATAACTAAATAACTAAATAACTAAATAACTAAATAATAAATAACTAAATAACTAAATAACTAAATAACTAAATAACTAAATAACTAAATAACTAAATAACTAAATAACTAAATAACTAAATAACTAAATAACTAAATACTAAATAATCTAAATAACTAAATAACTAAATAACTAAATAACTAAATAACTAAATAACTAAATAACTAAATAACTAATAACTAAATAAATAAATAACTAAATAACTAAATAACTAAATAACTAAATAACTAATAACTAATACTAAATAACTAATAACTAAATAACTAAATAACTAAATAACTAAATAACTAAATAACTAAATAACTAAATAACTAAATAACTAAATAACTAAATAACTAAATAACTAAATAACTAAATAACTAAATAACTAAATAACTAAATAACTAAATAACTAATAACTAAATAACTAAATACTAAAAACTAAATAAATAAATAACTAAATAACTAAATAACTAAATAACTAAATAACTAAAAAACTAAATAACTAAATAACTAAATAAATAATAACTAAATAACTAAATAACTAAATAACTAAATAACTAAATAACTAAATAACTAAATAACTAAATAACTAATACAATAACTAAATAACTAAATAACTAAATAACTAAATAACTAAATAACTAAATAACTAAATAACTAAATAACTAAATAACTAAATAACTAATACTAATAACTAAATAACTAAATAACTAAATAACTAAATACTAAATAAAACTAAATAACTAAATAACTAAATAACTAAATAACTAAATAACTAAATAACTAATAACTAAATAACTAAATAACTAAATAACTAAATAACTAATAACTAAATAACTAAATAACTAAATAACTAAATAACTAAATAACTAAATAACTAAATAACTAAATAACTAAATAACTAAATAACTAATAACTAAATAACTAAATAACTAAATAACTAAATAACTAAATAACTAAATAACTAAATAACTAAATAACTAAATAACTAAATAACTAAATAACTAAATAACTAAATAACTAAATAAACTAAATAACTAATACTAAATAACTAAATAACTAATAACTAAATAACTAAATAACTAAATAACTAAATAACTAAATAACTAAATAACTAAATAACTAAATAACTAAATAACTAAATAACTAAATAACTAAATAACTAAATAACTAAATAACTAAATAACTAAATAACTAAATAACTAAATAACTAAATAACTAAATAACTAAATAACTAAATAACTAAATAACTAAATAACTAAATAACTAAATAACTAAATAACTAAATAACTAAATAACTAAATAACTAAATAACTAAATACTAATAACTAAATAACTAAATAACTAAATAACTAAATAATAATACTAAATAACTAAATAACTAAATAACTAAATAACTAAATAACTAAATAACAAATAACTAAATAACTAAATAACTAAATAACTAAATACTAAATAACTAAATAACTAAATAACTAAATAACTAAATAACTAAATAACTAAATAACTAATAACTAAATAACTAAATAACTAAATAACTAAATAACTAAATAACTAATAACTAAATAACTAAATAACTAAATAACTAAATAACTAAATAACTAAATAACTAAATAACTAAATAACTAAATAACTAAATAACTAAATAACTAAATAACTAAATAACTAAATAACTAAATAACTAAATAACTAAATAACTAAATAACTAAATAACTAATAACTAAATAACTAAATAACTAAATAACTAAATAACTAAATAACTAAATAACTAAATAACTAAATAACTAAATAACTAAATAACTAAATAACTAAATAACTAAATAACTAAATAACTAAAATAACTAAATAACTAAATAACTAATAACTAAATAACTAAATAACTAAATAACTAAATAACTAAATACAAATAACTAAATAACAAATAACTAAATAACTAAACTAAATAACTAAATAACTAAATAACTAAATAACTAAATAACTAAATAACTAAATAACTAAATAACTAAATAACTAAATAACTAAATAACTAAATAACTAAATAACTAAATAACTAAATAACTAAATAACTAAATAACTAAATAACTAAATAACTAAATAACTAAATAACTAAATAACTAAATAACTAAAATAACTAAATAACTAAATAACTAAATAACTAAATAACTAAATAACTAAATAACTAAATAACTAAATAACTAAATAACTAAATAACTAAATAACTAAATAACTAAATAACTAAATAACTAAATAACTAAATAACTAAATAACTAAATAACTAAATAACTAAATAACTAAATAACTAAATAACTAAATAACTAAATAACTAAATAACTAAATAACTAAATAACTAAATAACTAAATAACTAAATAACTAAATAACTAAATAACTAAATAACTAAATAACTAAATAACTAAATAACTAAATAACTAATAACTAAATAACTAAATAACTAAATAACTAAATAACTAAATAACTAAATAACTAAATAACTAAATAACTAAATAACTAAATAACTAAATAACTAAATAACTAAATAACTAAATAACTAAATAACTAAATAACTAAATAACTAATAACTAAATAACTAAATAACTAAATAACTAAATAACTAATAACTAAATAACTAAATAACTAAATAACTAAATAACTAAATAACTAAATAACTAAATAACTAAATAACTAAATAACTAATAACTAAATAACTAAAAATAACAAAATAACTAAATAACTAAATAATAAATAACTAAATAACTAAATAACTAAATAACTAAATAACTAAATAACTAAATAACTAAATAACTAAATAACTAAATAACTAAATAACTAAATAACTAAATAACTAAATAACTAAATAACTAAATAACTAAATAACTAAATAACTAAATAACTAAATAACTAAATAACTAAATAACTAAATAACTAAATAACTAAATAACTAAATAACTAAATAACTAAATAACTAAATAACTAAATAACTAAATAACTAAATAACTAAATAACTAAATAACTAAATAACTAAATAACTAAATAACTAAATAACTAAATAACTAAATAACTAAATAACTAAATAACTAAATAACTAAATAACTAAATAACTAAATAACTAAATAACTAAATAACTAAATAACTAAATAACTAAATAACTAAATAACTAAATAACTAAATAACTAAATAACTAAATAACTAAATAACTAAATAACTAATAACTAAATAACTAAATAACTAAATAACTAAATAACTAAAACTAAATAACTAAATAACTAAATAACTAAATAACTAAATAACTAAATAACTAAATAACTAAATAACTAAATAACTAAATAACTAAATAATAAATAACTAAATAACTAAATAACTAAATAACTAAAATAACTAAATAACTAAATAACTAAATAACTAAATAACTAAATAACTAAATAACTAAATAACTAAATAACTAAATAACTAAATAACTAAATAACTAAATAACTAAATAACTAAATAACTAAATAACTAAATAACTAAATAACTAAATAACTAAATAACTAAATAACTAAATAACTAAATAACTAATAACTAAATAAACTAAATAACTAATAACTAAATAACTAAATAACTAAATAACTAAATAACTAAATAACTAAATAACTAAATAACTAAATAACTAAATAACTAAATAACTAAATAACTAAATAACTAAATAACTAAATAACTAAATAACTAAATAACTAAATAACTAAATAACTAATAACTAAATAACTAAATAACTAAATAACTAAATAACTAAATAACTAAATAACTAAATAACTAAATAACTAAATAACTAAATAACTAAATAACTAAATAACTAAATAACTAAATAACTAAATAACTAATAACTAATAACTAAATAACTAAATAACTAAATAACTAAATAACTAAATAACTAAATAACTAAATAACTAAATAACTAAATAACTAAATAACTAAATAACTAAATAACTAAATAACTAAATAACTAAATAACTAAATAACTAAATAACTAAATAACTAAATAACTAAATAACTAAATAACTAAATAACTAAATAACTAAATAACTAAATAACTAAATAACTAAATAACTAAATAACTAAATAACTAAATAACTAAATAACTAAATAACTAAATAACTAAATAACTAAATAACTAAATAACTAAATAACTAAATAACTAATAACTAAATAACTAAATAACTAAATAACTAAATAACTAAATAACTAAATAACTAAATAACTAAATAACTAAATAACTAAATAACTAAATAACTAAATAACTAAATAACTAAATAACTAAATAACTAAATAACTAAATAACTAAATAACTAAATAACTAAATAACTAAATAACTAAATAACTAAATAACTAAATAACTAAATAACTAAATAACTAAATAACTAAATAACTAAATAACTAAATAACTAAATAACTAAATAACTAAATAACTAAATAACTAAATAACTAAATAACTAAATAACTAAATAACTAAATAACTAAATAACTAAATAACTAAATAACTAAATAACTAAATAACTAAATAACTAAATAACTAAATAACTAAATAACTAAATAACTAAATAACTAAATAACTAAATAACAAATAACTAAATAACTAAATAACTAAATAACTAAATAACTAAATAACTAAATAACTAAATAACTAAATAACTAAATAACTAAATAACTAAATAACTAAATAACTAAATAACTAAATAACTAAATAACTAAATAACTAAATAACTAAATAACTAAATAACTAAATAACTAATAACTAAATAACTAAATAACTAAATAACTAAATAACTAAATAACTAATAACTAAATAACTAAATAACTAAATAACTAAATAACTAAATAACTAAATAACTAAAATAACTAAAATAACTAAATAACTAAATAACTAAATAACAAAATAACTAAATAACTAATAACTAAATAACTAAATAACTAAATAACTAAATAACAAAATAACTAAATAACTAAATAACTAAATAACTAAATAACTAAATAACTAAATAACTAAATAACTAAATAACTAAATAACTAAATAACTAAATAACTAAATAACTAAATAACTAAATAACTAAATAACTAAATAACTAAATAACTAAATAACTAAATAACTAAAATAACTAAATAACTAAATAACTAAATAACTAAATAACAAATAACTAAATAACTAAATAACTAAATAACTAAATAACTAAATAACTAAAAACTAATAACTAAATAACTAAATAACTAAATAACTAAATAACAAAATAACTAAATAACTAAATAACTAAATAACTAAATAACTAAATAACTAAATAACTAAATAACTAAATAACTAAATAACTAAATAACTAAATAACTAAATAACTAAATAACTAAATAACTAAATAACTAAATAACTAAATAACTAAATAACTAAATAACTAAATAACTAAATAACTAAATAACTAAATAACTAAATAACTAAATAACTAAATAACTAAATAACTAAATAACTAAATAACTAAATAACAAAATAACTAAATAACTAAATAACTAAATAACTAAATAACTAAATAACTAAATAACTAAATAACTAAATAACTAAATAACTAAATAACTAAATAACTAAATAACTAAATAACTAAATAACTAAATAACTAAAATAACTAAATAACTAAATAACTAAATAACTAAATAACTAAATAACTAAATAACTAAATAACTAAATAACTAAATAACTAAATAACTAAATAACAAATAACTAATACTAAATAACTAAATAACTAAATAACTAAATAACTAAAATAACTAAATAACTAAATAACTAAATAACTAAATAACTAAATAACTAAATAACTAAATAACTAAATAACTAAATAACTAAAAACTAAATAACTAAATAACAAAATAACTAAATAACTAAATAACTAAAATAATAACTAAATAACTAAATAACAAATAACTAAATAACTAAATAACTAAATAACTAAATAACTAAATAACTAAATAACTAAATAACTAAATAACTAAATAACTAAATAACTAAATAACTAAATAACTAAATAACTAAATAACTAAATAACTAAATAACTAAATAACTAAATAACTAAATAACTAAATAACTAAATAACTAAATAACTAAATAACTAAATAACTAAATAACTAAAAAAACTAATAACTAAATAACTAAATAACTAAATAACTAAATAACTAAATAACTAAATAACTAAATACTAAATAACTAAATAACTAAATAACTAAATAACTAAATAACTAAATAACTAAATAACTAAATAACTAAATAACTAAATAACAACTAAATAACTAAATAACTAAATAACTAAATAACTAAATAACTAAATAACTAAAAAACTAAATAACTAAATAACTAAATAACTAAATAACTAAATAACTAAATAACTAAAAAACTAAATAACTAAATAACTAAATAACTAAATAACTAAATAACTAAATAACTAAATAACTAAATAACTAAATAACTAAATAACTAAAATAACTAAATAACTAAATAACTAAATAACTAAATAACTAAATAACTAAATAACTAAATAACTAAATAACTAAATAACTAAATAACTAAATAACTAAATAACTAAATAACTAAATAACTAAATAACTAAATAACTAAATAACTAAATAACTAAATAACTAAATAACTAATAACTAAATAACTAAATAACTAAATAACTAAATAACTAAATAACTAAATAACTAAATAACTAAATAACTAAATAACTAAATAACTAAATAACTAAATAACTAAATAACTAAATAACTAAATAACTAAATAACTAAATAACTAAATAACTAAATAACTAAATAACTAAATAACTAAATAACTAAATAACTAATAACTAAATAACTAAATAACTAAATAACTAAATAACTAAATAACTAAATAACTAAAATAACTAAATAACTAAATAACTAAATAACTAAATAACTAAATAACTAAATAACTAAATAACTAAATAACTAAATAACAAAATAACTAAATAACTAAATAACTAAATAACTAAATAACTAAATAACTAAATAACTAAATAACTAAATAACTAAATAACTAAATAACTAAATAACTAAATAACTAAATAACTAAATAACTAAATAACTAAATAACTAAATAACTAAATAACTAAATAACTAAATAACTAAATAACTAAATAACTAAATAACTAAATAACTAAATAACTAAATAACTAAATAACTAAATAACTAAATAACTAAATAACTAAATAACTAAATAACTAAATAACTAAATAACTAATAACTAAATAACTAAATAACTAAATAACTAAATAACTAAATAACTAAATAACTAAATAACTAAATAACTAAATAACTAAATAACTAAATAACTAAATAACTAAATAACTAAATAACTAAATAACTAAATAACTAAATAACTAAATAACTAAATAACTAAATAACTAAATAACTAAATAACTAAATAACTAAATAACTAAATAACAAATAACTAAATAACTAAATAACTAAATAACTAAATAACTAAATAACTAAATAACTAAATAACTAAATAACTAAATAACTAAATAACTAAATAACAAAATAACTAAATAACTAAATAACTAAATAACTAAATAACTAAATAACTAAATAACTAAATAACTAAATAACTAAATAACTAAAAAAAACTAAATAACTAAATAACTAAATAACTAAATAACTAAATAACTAAATAACTAAATAACTAAAATAACTAAATAACTAAATAACTAAATAACTAAATAACTAAATAACTAAATAACTAAATAACTAAATAACTAAAATAACTAAATAACTAAATAACTAATAACTAAATAACTAAATAACTAAATAACTAAATAACTAAATAACTAAATAACTAAATAACTAAATAACTAAATAACTAAATAACTAAATAACTAAATAACTAAATAACTAAATAACTAAATAACTAAATAACTAAATAACTAAATAACTAAATAACTAAATAACTAAATAACTAAATAACTAAATAACTAAATAACTAAATAACTAAATAACTAAATAACTAAATAACTAAATAACTAAATAACTAAATAACTAAATACTAAATAACTAAATAACTAAATAACTAAATAACTAAATAACTAAATAACTAAATAACTAAATAACTAAATAACTAAATAACTAAATAACTAAATAACTAAATAACTAAATAACTAAATAACTAAATAACTAAATAACTAAATAACTAATAACTAAATAACTAAATAACTAAATAACTAAATAACTAAATAACTAAATAACTAAATAACTAAATAACTAAATAACTAAATAACTAAATAACTAAATAACTAAATAACTAAATAACTAAATAACTAAATAACTAAATAACTAAATAACTAAATAACTAAATAACTAAATAACTAAATAACTAAATAACTAAATAACTAAATAACTAAATAACTAAATAACTAAATAACTAAATAACTAAATAACTAAATAACTAAATAACTAAATACTAACTAAATAACTAAATAACTAAATAACTAAATAACTAAATAACTAAATAACTAAATAACTAAATAACTAAATAACTAAATAACTAAATAATACTAAATAACTAAATAACTAAATAACTAAATAACTAAATAACTAAATAACTAAATAACTAAATAACTAAATAACTAAATAACTAAATAACTAAATAACTAAATAACTAAATAACTAAATAACTAAATAACTAAATAACTAAATAACTAAATACTAAATAACTAAATAACTAAATAACTAAATAACTAAATAACTAAATAACTAAATAACTAATAACTAAATAACTAAATAACTAAATAACTAAATAACTAAATAACTAAATAACTAATAACTAAATAACTAAATAACTAATAACTAAATAACTAAATAACTAAATAACTAAATAACTAAATAACTAAAATAACTAAATAACTAAATAACTAAATAACTAAATAACTAAATAACTAAATAACTAAATAACTAAATAACTAAATAACTAAATAACTAAATAACTAAATAACTAAAATAACTAAATAACTAAATAACTAAATAACTAAATAACTAAATAACTAAATAACTAAATAACTAAATAACTAAATAACTAAAAACTAAATAACAAATAACTAAATAACTAAATAACTAAATAACTAAATAACTAAATAACTAAATAACTAAATAACTAAATAACTAAATAACTAAATAACTAAATAACTAAATAACTAAATAACTAAATAACTAATAACTAAATAACTAAATAACTAAATAACTAAATAACTAAATAACTAAATAACTAATAACTAAATAACTAAATAACTAAATAACTAAATAACTAATAACTAAATAACTAAATAACTAAATAACTAAATAACTAAACTAACTAAATAACTAAATAACTAAATAACTAAATAACTAAATAACTAAATAACAATAACTAAATAACTAAATAACTAAACTAAATAACTAAATAACTAAATAACTAAATAACTAATAACTAAATAACTAAATAAACTAAATAACTAAATAACTAAATAACTAAAAACTAAATAACTAAATAACTAAATAACTAAATAACTAAATAACTAAAAACTAAATAACTAAATAACTAAATAACTAAATAACTAAATAACTAAATAACTAAATAACTAAATAACTAAATAACTAAATAACTAAATAATAACTAAATAACTAAATAACTAAATAACTAAAACTAAATAACTAAATAACTAAATAACTAAATAACTAAATAACTAAATAACTAAATAACTAAATAACTAAATAACTAAATAACTAAATAACTAAATAACTAAATAACTAAATAACTAAATAACAAATAACTAAATAACTAAATAACTAAATACTAAAATAACTAAATAACTAAATAACTAAATAACTAAAAACTAAAACTAAATAACTAAATAACTAATAACTAAATAACTAAATAACTAAATAACTAAATAACTAAATAACTAAATAACTAAATAACTAAATAACTAAATAACTAAATAAATACAAATAACTAAATAACTAAATAACTAAATAACTAAATAACTAAATAACTAAATAACTAAATAACTAAATAACTAAATAACTAAATAACTAAATAACTAAATAAACTAAATAACTAAATAACTAACTAACTAAATAACTAAATAACTAAATAACTAAATAACTAAATAACTAAATAACTAAATAACTAAATAACTAAATAACTAAATAACTAAATAACTAAATAACTAAATAACTAAATAACTAAATAACAAAAAACTAACAAATAACTAAATAACTAAATAACTAAATAACTAAATAACTAAATAACTAAATAACTAAATAACTAAATAACTAAATAACTAAATAACTAAATAACTAAATAACTAAATAACTAAATAACTAAATAACTAAATAACACTAAATAACTAAATAACTAAATAACTAAATAACTAAATAACTAAATAACTAAATAACTAAATAACTAAATAACTAAATAACTAAATAACTAAATAACTAATAACTAAATAACTAAATAACTAAATAACTAAATAACTAAATAAACAAATAACTAAATAACTAAATAACTAAATAACTAAATAACTAAAACTAATAACTAAATAACTAAATAACTAAATAACTAAATAACTAAATAACTAAATAACTAAATAACTAAAATAACTAAATAACTAAATAACTAAATAACTAAATAAACTAAATAACTAAATAACTAAATAACTAAATAACTAAATAACTAAATAACTAAATAACTAAAATAACTAAATAACTAAATAACTAAATAACTAAATAACTAAATAACTAAATACAAACTAAATAACTAAATAACTAAAAATAACTAAATAACTAATAACTAAATAACTAAATAACTAAATAACTAAATAACTAAATAACTAAATAACTAATAACTAAATAACTAAATAACTAAATAACTAAATAACTAAATAACTAAATAATAACTAAATAACTAAATAACTAAATAACTAAATAACTAAATAACTAAATAACTAAATAACTAAATAACTAAATAACTAAATAACTAAATAACTAAATAACTAAATAACTAAATAACTAAATAACTAAATAAACTAAATAACTAAAAACTAAATAAAATAACTAAATAACTAAATAACTAAATAACTAAAAAACTAAATAACTAAATAACTAAATAACTAAATAACTAATAACTAATTACTAAATAACTAAATAACTAAATAACTAATAACTAAATAACTAAATAACTAAATAACTAAATAACTAAATAACTAAATAACTAAATAACTAAATAACTAAATAACTAAATAACTAAATAACTAAATAACTAAATAACTAAATAACTAAATAACTAAATAACTAAATAACTAAATAACTAAATAACTAAATAACTAAATAACTAAATAAAATAACTAAATAACTAAATAACTAAATAACTAAATAACTAAATAACTAAATACTAAATAACTAAATAACTAAATAACTAAATAACTAAATAACTAAATAACTAAATAACTAAATACTAAATAACTAAATAACTAAATAACTAAATAACTAAATAACTAAATACTAAATAACTAAATAAACTAAATAACTAAATAACTAAATAACTAAATAACTAAATAACTAAATAACTAAATAACTAAATAACTAAATAACTAAATAACTAAATAACTAAATAACTAAATAACTAAATAACTAAATAACTAAATACTAAATAACTAAATAACTAATAACTAAATAACAAATAACTAAATAACTAAATAACTAAATAATAAATACTAAATAACTAAATAACTAAATAACTAAATAACTAAATAACTAAATAACTAAATAACTAAATAACTAAATAACTAAATAATAACTAAATAACTAAATAACAAATAACTAAATAACTAAATAACTAAATAACAAATAACTAAATAACTAAATAACTAAATAACTAAATAACTAAATAACTAAATAACTAAATAACTAAATAACTAAATAACTAAATAACTAAATAACTAAATAACTAAATAACTAAATAACTAAATAACTAAATAACTAAATAACTAAATAACTAAATAACTAAATAACTAAATAACTAAATAACTAAATAAACTAAATAACTAAATAACTAAATAACTAAATAACTAAATAACTAAATAACTAAATAACTAAATAACTAAATAACTAAATAACTAAATAACTAAATAACTAAATAACTAAATAACTAAATAACTAAATAACTAAATAACTAAATAACTAAATAACTAAATAACTAAATAACTAAAAAAACTAAATAACTAAATAACTAAATAACTAAATAACTAAATAACTAAATAACTAAAAACTAAATAACTAAATAACTAAATAACTAAATAACTAAATAACTAAATAACTAAATAACTAAATAACTAAATAACTAAATAACTAAATAACTAAATAACTAATAACTAAATAACTAAATAACTAAATAACTAAATAACTAAATAACTAAATAACTAAATAACTAAATAACTAAATAACTAAATAACTAAATAACTAAATAACTAAATAACTAAATAACTAAATAACTAAAACTAAATAACTAAATAACTAAATAACTAAATAACAAAATAACTAAATAACTAAATACTAAATAACTAAAAACTAACTAAATAACTAAATAACTAAATAACTAAATAACTAAATAACTAAATAACTAAATAACTAAATAACTAAATAACTAAATAACTAAATAACTAAATAACTAAATAACTAAATAACTAAATAACTAAATAACTAAATAAAAAATAACTAAATAACTAAATAACTAAATAACTAAATAACTAAATAACTAAATAACTAAATAACTAAATAACTAAATAACTAAATAACCTAAATAACTAAATAACTAAATAACTAAATAACTAAATAACTAAATAACTAAATAACTAAATAACTAAATAAAAAATAACTAAAAAACTAAATAACTAAATAACTAAATAACTAAAAAATAACTAAATAACTAAATAACTAAATAACTAAATAACAAATAACTAAATAACTAAATAACTAAATAACTAAATAACTAAATAACTAAATAACTAAATAACTAAATAACTAAATAACTAAATAACTAAATAACTAAATAACTAAATAACTAAATAACAAAAATAACTAAATAACTAAATAACTAAATAACTAAATAACTAAATAACTAAATAACTAAATAACTAAATAACTAAATAACTAAATAACTAAATAACTAAATAACTAAATAACTAAATAACTAAATAACTAAATAACTAAATAACTAAATAACTAAATAACTAAATAACTAAATAACTAAAATAACTAAATAACTAAATAACTAAATAACTAAATAACTAAATAACTAAATAACTAAATAACTAAATAACTAAATAACTAAATAACTAAATAACTAAATAACTAAAAACTAAATAACTAAATAACTAAATAACTAAATAACTAAATAACTAAATAACTAAATAACTAAATAACTAAATAACTAAATAACTAAATAACTAAATAACTAAATAACTAAATAACTAAATAACTAAATAAAATAACTAAATAACTAAATAACTAAATAACTAAATAACTAAATAACTAAATAACTAAATAACTAAATAACTAAATAACTAAATAACTAAATAACTAAATAACTAAATAACTAAATAACTAAATAACTAAATAACTAAATAACTAAATAACTAAATAACTAAATAACTAAATAACTAAAAACTAAATAACTAAATAACTAAATAACTAAATAACTAAATAACTAAATAACAAATAACTAAATAACTAAATAACTAAATAACTAAATAACTAAATAACTAAATAACTAAATAACTAATAACTAAATAACTAAATAACTAAATAACTAAATAACTAAATAACTAAATAACTAAATAACTAAATAACTAAATAACTAAATAACTAAATAACTAAATAACTAAATAACTAAATAACAAATAACTAAATAACTAAATAACTAAATAACTAAATAACTAAATAACTAAATAACAAATAACTAAATAACTAAATAACTAAATAACTAAATAACTAAATAACTAAATAACTAAATAACTAAATAACTAAATAACTAAATAACTAAATAACAAATAACAAATAACTAAATAACTAAATAACTAAATAACTAAATAACTAAATAACTAAATAACTAAATAAACTAAATAACTAAATAACTAAATAACTAAATAACTAAATAACTAAATAACTAAATAACTAAATAACTAAATAACTAAATAACTAAATAACTAAATAACTAAATAACTAAATAACTAAATAACTAAACTAACTAAACTAACTAAATAACTAAATAACCTAACTAAATAACTAAATAACTAAATAACTAAATAACTAAATAACTAAATAACTAAATAACTAAATAACTAAATAACTAAATAACTAAATAACTAAATAACTAAATAACTAAATAACTAAATAACTAAATAACTAAATAACTAAATAACTAAATAACTAAATAACTAAATAACTAAATAACTAAATAACTAAAATAACTAAATAACTAAATAACTAAATAACTAAATAACTAAATAACTACAATAACTAAATAACTAAATAAAAATAACTAAATAACTAAATAACTAAATAACTAAATAACTAAATAACTAAAAACTAAATAACTAAATAACTAAATAACTAAATAACTAATATAACTAAATAACTAAATAACTAAAAAACTAAATAACTAAATAACTAAATAACTAAATAACTAAATAACTAAATAACTAAATAACTAAATAACTAAATAACTAAATAACTAAATAACTAAATAACTAAATAACTAAATAACTAAATAACTAAATAACTAAATAACTAAAATAACTAAATAACTAAATAACTAAATAACTAAATAACTAATAACTAAATAACTAAAAACTAAATAACTAAATAACTAAATAACTAAATAACTAAATAACTAAATAACTAAATAACTAAATAACTAATAACTAATAACTAAATAACTAAATAACTAAATAAAAATAACTAAATAACTAAATAACTAAATAACTAAATAACTAAATAACTAAATAACTAAATAACTAAATAACTAAATAACTAATAACTAAATAACTAAATAACTAAATAACTAAATAACTAAATAACTAAATAACTAAATAACTAAATAACTAAATAACTAAATAACTAAATAACTAAATAACTAAATAACTAAATAACTAAATAACTAAATAACTAAATAACTAAATAACTAAATAACTAAATAACTAAATAACTAAATAACTAAATAACTAAATAACTAAATAACTAAATAACTAAATAACTAAATAACTAAATAACTAAATAACTAAATAACTAAATAACTAAATAACTAAATAACTAAATAACTAAATAACTAAATAACTAAATAACTAAAACTAAATAACTAAATACTAAATAACTAAATAACTAAATAACTAAATAACTAAATAACTAAATAACTAAATAACTAAATAACTAAATAACTAAATAACTAAATAACTAAATAACTAAATAACTAAATAACTAAATAACTAAATAACAAAAATAACTAAATAACTAAATAACTAAATAACTAAATAACTAAATAACTAAATAACTAAATAACTAAATAACTAAATAACTAAATAACTAAATAACTAAATAACTAAATAACTAAATAACTAAATAACTAAATAACTAAATAACTAAATAACTAAATAACTAAATAACTAAATAACTAAATAACTAAATAACTAAATAACTAAATAAACTAAATAACTAAATAACTAAATAACTAAATAACTAAATAAACTAAATAACTAAATAACTAAATAACTAAATAAACTAAATAACTAAATAACTAAATAACTAATAACTAAATAACTAAATAACTAAATAACTAAATAACTAAATAACTAAATAACTAAATAACTAAAATAACTAAATAACTAAATAACTAAATACTAAATATAACTAAATAACTAAATAACTAAATAACTAAATAACTAAATAACTAAATAACTAAATAACTAAATAACTAAATAACTAAATAACTAAATAACTAAATAATATAAATAACTAAATAACTAAATAACTAAATAACTAAATAACTAAATAACTAAATAACTAAATAACTAAATAACTAAATAACTAAACTAACTAAACTAACTAAATAACTAAATTAAACTAAATAACTAAATAACTAAATACTAAATAACTAAATAACTAAATAACTAAATAACTAAATAACTAAATAACTAAATAACTAAATAACTAAATAACTAAATAACTAAATAACTAAATAACTAAATAACTAAATAACTAAATAACTAAATAACTAAATAACTAAATAACTAAATAACTAAATAACTAAATAACTAAATAACTAAATAACTAAATAACTAAATAACTAAATAACTAAATAACTAAATAACTAAATAACTAAATAACTAAATAACTAAATAACTAAATAACTAAATAACTAAATAACTAAATAACTAAATAACTAAATAACTAAATAACTAAATAACTAAATAACTAAATAACTAAATAACTAAATAACTAAATAACTAAATAACTAAATAACTAAATAACTAAATAACTAAATAACTAAATAACTAAATAACTAAATAACTAAATAACTAAATAACTAAATAACTAAATAACTAAATAACTAAATAACTAAATAACTAAATAACTAAATAACTAAATAACTAAATAACTAAATAACTAAATAACTAAATAACTAAATAACTAAATAACTAAATAACTAAATAACTAAATAACTAAATAACTAAATAACTAAATAACTAAATAACTAAATAACTAAATAACTAAATAACTAAATAACTAAATAACTAAATAACTAAATAACTAAATAACTAAATAACTAAATAACTAAATAACTAAATAACTAAATAACTAAATAACTAAATAACTAAATAACTAAATAACTAAATAACTAAATAACTAAATAACTAAATAACTAAATAACTAAATAACTAAATAACTAAATAACTAAATAACTAAATAACTAAATAACTAAATAACTAAATAACTAAATAACTAAATAACTAAATAACTAAATAACTAAATAACTAAATAACTAAATAACTAAATAACTAAATAACTAAATAACTAAATAACTAAATAACTAAATAACTAAATAACTAAATAACTAAATAACTAAATAACTAAATAACTAAATAACTAAATAACTAAATAACTAAATAACTAAATAACTAAATAACTAAATAACTAAATAACTAAATAACTAAATAACTAAATAACTAAATAACTAAATAACTAAATAACTAAATAACTAAATAACTAAATAACTAAATAACTAAATAACTAAATAACTAAATAACTAAATAACTAAATAACTAAATAACTAAATAACTAAATAACTAAATAACTAAATAACTAAATAACTAAATAACTAAATAACTAAATAACTAAATAACTAAATAACTAAATAACTAAATAACTAAATAACTAAATAACTAAATAACTAAATAACTAAATAACTAAATAACTAAATAACTAAATAACTAAATAACTAAATAACTAAATAACTAAATAACTAAATAACTAAATAACTAAATAACTAAATAACTAAATAACTAAATAACTAAATAACTAAATAACTAAATAACTAAATAACTAAATAACTAAATAACTAAATAACTAAATAACTAAATAACTAAATAACTAAATAACTAAATAACTAAATAACTAAATAACTAAATAACTAAATAACTAAATAACTAAATAACTAAATAACTAAATAACTAAATAACTAAATAACTAAATAACTAAATAACTAAATAACTAAATAACTAAATAACTAAATAACTAAATAACTAAATAACTAAATAACTAAATAACTAAATAACTAAATAACTAAATAACTAAATAACTAAATAACTAAATAACTAAATAACTAAATAACTAAATAACTAAATAACTAAATAACTAAATAACTAAATAACTAAATAACTAAATAACTAAATAACTAAATAACTAAATAACTAAATAACTAAATAACTAAATAACTAAATAACTAAATAACTAAATAACTAAATAACTAAATAACTAAATAACTAAATAACTAAATAACTAAATAACTAAATAACTAAATAACTAAATAACTAAATAACTAAATAACTAAATAACTAAATAACTAAATAACTAAATAACTAAATAACTAAATAACTAAATAACTAAATAACTAAATAACTAAATAACTAAATAACTAAATAACTAAATAACTAAATAACTAAATAACTAAATAACTAAATAACTAAATAACTAAATAACTAAATAACTAAATAACTAAATAACTAAATAACTAAATAACTAAATAACTAAATAACTAAATAACTAAATAACTAAATAACTAAATAACTAAATAACTAAATAACTAAATAACTAAATAACTAAATAACTAAATAACTAAATAACTAAATAACTAAATAACTAAATAACTAAATAACTAAATAACTAAATAACTAAATAACTAAATAACTAAATAACTAAATAACTAAATAACTAAATAACTAAATAACTAAATAACTAAATAACTAAATAACTAAATAACTAAATAACTAAATAACTAAATAACTAAATAACTAAATAACTAAATAACTAAATAACTAAATAACTAAATAACTAAATAACTAAATAACTAAATAACTAAATAACTAAATAACTAAATAACTAAATAACTAAATAACTAAATAACTAAATAACTAAATAACTAAATAACTAAATAACTAAATAACTAAATAACTAAATAACTAAATAACTAAATAACTAAATAACTAAATAACTAAATAACTAAATAACTAAATAACTAAATAACTAAATAACTAAATAACTAAATAACTAAATAACTAAATAACTAAATAACTAAATAACTAAATAACTAAATAACTAAATAACTAAATAACTAAATAACTAAATAACTAAATAACTAAATAACTAAATAACTAAATAACTAAATAACTAAATAACTAAATAACTAAATAACTAAATAACTAAATAACTAAATAACTAAATAACTAAATAACTAAATAACTAAATAACTAAATAACTAAATAACTAAATAACTAAATAACTAAATAACTAAATAACTAAATAACTAAATAACTAAATAACTAAATAACTAAATAACTAAATAACTAAATAACTAAATAACTAAATAACTAAATAACTAAATAACTAAATAACTAAATAACTAAATAACTAAATAACTAAATAACTAAATAACTAAATAACTAAATAACTAAATAACTAAATAACTAAATAACTAAATAACTAAATAACTAAATAACTAAATAACTAAATAACTAAATAACTAAATAACTAAATAACTAAATAACTAAATAACTAAATAACTAAATAACTAAATAACTAAATAACTAAATAACTAAATAACTAAATAACTAAATAACTAAATAACTAAATAACTAAATAACTAAATAACTAAATAACTAAATAACTAAATAACTAAATAACTAAATAACTAAATAACTAAATAACTAAATAACTAAATAACTAAATAACTAAATAACTAAATAACTAAATAACTAAATAACTAAATAACTAAATAACTAAATAACTAAATAACTAAATAACTAAATAACTAAATAACTAAATAACTAAATAACTAAATAACTAAATAACTAAATAACTAAATAACTAAATAACTAAATAACTAAATAACTAAATAACTAAATAACTAAATAACTAAATAACTAAATAACTAAATAACTAAATAACTAAATAACTAAATAACTAAATAACTAAATAACTAAATAACTAAATAACTAAATAACTAAATAACTAAATAACTAAATAACTAAATAACTAAATAACTAAATAACTAAATAACTAAATAACTAAATAACTAAATAACTAAATAACTAAATAACTAAATAACTAAATAACTAAATAACTAAATAACTAAATAACTAAATAACTAAATAACTAAATAACTAAATAACTAAATAACTAAATAACTAAATAACTAAATAACTAAATAACTAAATAACTAAATAACTAAATAACTAAATTAACTAAATAACTAAATAACTAAATAACTAAATAACTAAATAACTAAATAACTAAATAACTAAATAACTAAATAACTAAATAACTAAATAACTAAATAACTAAATAACTAAATAACTAAATAACTAAATAACTAAATAACTAAATAACTAAATAACTAAATAACTAAATAACTAAATAACTAAATAACTAAATAACTAAATAACTAAATAACTAAATAACTAAATAACTAAATAACTAAATAACTAAATAACTAAATAACTAAATAACTAAATAACTAAATAACTAAATAACTAAATAACTAAATAACTAAATAACTAAATAACTAAATAACTAAATAACTAAATAACTAAATAACTAAATAACTAAATAACTAAATAACTAAATAACTAAATAACTAAATAACTAAATAACTAAATAACTAAATAACTAAATAACTAAATAACTAAATAACTAAATAACTAAATAACTAAATAACTAAATAACTAAATAACTAAATAACTAAATAACTAAATAACTAAATAACTAAATAACTAAATAACTAAATAACTAAATAACTAAATAACTAAATAACTAAATAACTAAATAACTAAATAACTAAATAACTAAATAACTAAATAACTAAATAACTAAATAACTAAATAACTAAATAACTAAATAACTAAATAACTAAATAACTAAATAACTAAATAACTAAATAACTAAATAACTAAATAACTAAATAACTAAATAACTAAATAACTAAATAACTAAATAACTAAATAACTAAATAACTAAATAACTAAATAACTAAATAACTAAATAACTAAATAACTAAATAACTAAATAACTAAATAACTAAATAACTAAATAACTAAATAACTAAATAACTAAATAACTAAATAACTAAATAACTAAATAACTAAATAACTAAATAACTAAATAACTAAATAACTAAATAACTAAATAACTAAATAACTAAATAACTAAATAACTAAATAACTAAATAACTAAATAACTAAATAACTAAATAACTAAATAACTAAATAACTAAATAACTAAATAACTAAATAACTAAATAACTAAATAACTAAATAACTAAATAACTAAATAACTAAATAACTAAATAACTAAATAACTAAATAACTAAATAACTAAATAACTAAATAACTAAATAAACTAAATAACTAAATAACTAAATAACTAAATAACTAAATAACTAAATAACTAAATAACTAAATAACTAAATAACTAAATAACTAAATAACTAAATAACTAAATAACTAAATAACTAAATAACTAAATAACTAAATAACTAAATAACTAAATAACTAAATAACTAAATAACTAAATAACTAAATAACTAAATAACTAAATAACTAAATAACTAAATAACTAAATAACTAAATAACTAAATAACTAAATAACTAAATAACTAAATAACTAAATAACTAAATAACTAAATAACTAAATAACTAAATAACTAAATAACTAAATAACTAAATAACTAAATAACTAAATAACTAAATAACTAAATAACTAAATAACTAAATAACTAAATAACTAAATAACTAAATAACTAAATAACTAAATAACTAAATAACTAAATAACTAAATAACTAAATAACTAAATAACTAAATAACTAAATAACTAAATAACTAAATAACTAAATAACTAAATAACTAAATAACTAAATAACTAAATAACTAAATAACTAAATAACTAAATAACTAAATAACTAAATAACTAAATAACTAAATAACTAAATAACTAAATAACTAAATAACTAAATAACTAAATAACTAAATAACTAAATAACTAAATAACTAAATAACTAAATAACTAAATAACTAAATAACTAAATAACTAAATAACTAAATAACTAAATAACTAAATAACTAAATAACTAAATAACTAAATAACTAAATAACTAAATAACTAAATAACTAAATAACTAAATAACTAAATAACTAAATAACTAAATAACTAAATAACTAAATAACTAAATAACTAAATAACTAAATAACTAAATAACTAAATAACTAAATAACTAAATAACTAAATAACTAAATAACTAAATAACTAAATAACTAAATAACTAAATAACTAAATAACTAAATAACTAAATAACTAAATAACTAAATAACTAAATAACTAAATAACTAAATAACTAAATAACTAAATAACTAAATAACTAAATAACTAAATAACTAAATAACTAAATAACTAAATAACTAAATAACTAAATAACTAAATAACTAAATAACTAAATAACTAAATAACTAAATAACTAAATAACTAAATAACTAAATAACTAAATAACTAAATAACTAAATAACTAAATAACTAAATAACTAAATAACTAAATAACTAAATAACTAAATAACTAAATAACTAAATAACTAAATAACTAAATAACTAAATAACTAAATAACTAAATAACTAAATAACTAAATAACTAAATAACTAAATAACTAAATAACTAAATAACTAAATAACTAAATAACTAAATAACTAAATAACTAAATAACTAAATAACTAAATAACTAAATAACTAAATAACTAAATAACTAAATAACTAAATAACTAAATAACTAAATAACTAAATAACTAAATAACTAAATAACTAAATAACTAAATAACTAAATAACTAAATAACTAAATAACTAAATAACTAAATAACTAAATAACTAAATAACTAAATAACTAAATAACTAAATAACTAAATAACTAAATAACTAAATAACTAAATAACTAAATAACTAAATAACTAAATAACTAAATAACTAAATAACTAAATAACTAAATAACTAAATAACTAAATAACTAAATAACTAAATAACTAAATAACTAAATAACTAAATAACTAAATAACTAAATAACTAAATAACTAAATAACTAAATAACTAAATAACTAAATAACTAAATAACTAAATAACTAAATAACTAAATAACTAAATAACTAAATAACTAAATAACTAAATAACTAAATAACTAAATAACTAAATAACTAAATAACTAAATAACTAAATAACTAAATAACTAAATAACTAAATAACTAAATAACTAAATAACTAAATAACTAAATAACTAAATAACTAAATAACTAAATAACTAAATAACTAAATAACTAAATAACTAAATAACTAAATAACTAAATAACTAAATAACTAAATAACTAAATAAGTAATAACTAAATAACTAAATAACTAAATAACTAAATAACTAAATAACTAAATAACTAAATAACTAAATAACTAAATAACTAAATAACTAAATAACTAAATAACTAAATAACTAAATAACTAAATAACTAAATAACTAAATAACTAAATAACTAAATAACTAAATAACTAAATAACTAAATAACTAAATAACTAAATAACTAAATAACTAAATAACTAAATAACTAAATAACTAAATAACTAAATAACTAAATAACTAAATAACTAAATAACTAAATAACTAAATAACTAAATAACTAAATAACTAAATAACTAAATAACTAAATAACTAAATAACTAAATAACTAAATAACTAAATAACTAAATAACTAAATAACTAAATAACTAAATAACTAAATAACTAAATAACTAAATAACTAAATAACTAAATAACTAAATAACTAAATAACTAAATAACTAAATAACTAAATAACTAAATAACTAAATAACTAAATAACTAAATAACTAAATAACTAAATAACTAAATAACTAAATAACTAAATAACCTAAATAACTAAATAACTAAATAACTAAATAACTAAATAACTAAATAACTAAATAACTAAATAACTAAATAACTAAATAACTAAATAACTAAATAACTAAATAACTAAATAACTAAATAACTAAATAACTAAATAACTAAATAACTAAATAACTAAATAACTAAATAACTAAATAACTAAATAACTAAATAACTAAATAACTAAATAACTAAATAACTAAATAACTAAATAACTAAATAACTAAATAACTAAATAACTAAATAACTAAATAACTAAATAACTAAATAACTAAATAACTAAATAACTAAATAACTAAATAACTAAATAACTAAATAACTAAATAACTAAATAACTAAATAACTAAATAACTAAATAACTAAATAACTAAATAACTAAATAACTAAATAACTAAATAACTAAATAACTAAATAACTAAATAACTAAATAACTAAATAACTAAATAACTAAATAACTAAATAACTAAATAACTAAATAACTAAATAACTAAATAACTAAATAACTAAATAACTAAATAACTAAATAACTAAATAACTAAATAACTAAATAACTAAATAACTAAATAACTAAATAACTAAATAACTAAATAACTAAATAACTAAATAACTAAATAACTAAATAACTAAATAACTAAATAACTAAATAACTAAATAACTAAATAACTAAATAACTAAATAACTAAATAACTAAATAACTAAATAACTAAATAACTAAATAACTAAATAACTAAATAACTAAATAACTAAATAACTAAATAACTAAATAACTAAATAACTAAATAACTAAATAACTAAATAACTAAATAACTAAATAACTAAATAACTAAATAACTAAATAACTAAATAACTAAATAACTAAATAACTAAATAACTAAATAACTAAATAACTAAATAACTAAATAACTAAATAACTAAATAACTAAATAACTAAATAACTAAATAACTAAATAACTAAATAACTAAATAACTAAATAACTAAATAACTAAATAACTAAATAACTAAATAACTAAATAACTAAATAACTAAATAACTAAATAACTAAATAACTAAATAACTAAATAACTAAATAACTAAATAACTAAATAACTAAATAACTAAATAACTAAATAACTAAATAACTAAATAACTAAATAACTAAATAACTAAATAACTAAATAACTAAATAACTAAATAACTAAATAACTAAATAACTAAATAACTAAATAACTAAATAACTAAATAACTAAATAACTAAATAACTAAATAACTAAATAACTAAATAACTAAATAACTAAATAACTAAATAACTAAATAACTAAATAACTAAATAACTAAATAACTAAATAACTAAATAACTAAATAACTAAATAACTAAATAACTAAATAACTAAATAACTAAATAACTAAATAACTAAATAACTAAATAACTAAATAACTAAATAACTAAATAACTAAATAACTAAATAACTAAATAACTAAATAACTAAATAACTAAATAACTAAATAACTAAATAACTAAATAACTAAATAACTAAATAACTAAATAACTAAATAACTAAATAACTAAATAACTAAATAACTAAATAACTAAATAACTAAATAACTAAATAACTAAATAACTAAATAACTAAATAACTAAATAACTAAATAACTAAATAACTAAATAACTAAATAACTAAATAACTAAATAACTAAATAACTAAATAACTAAATAACTAAATAACTAAATAACTAAATAACTAAATAACTAAATAACTAAATAACTAAATAACTAAATAACTAAATAACTAAATAACTAAATAACTAAATAACTAAATAACTAAATAACTAAATAACTAAATAACTAAATAACTAAATAACTAAATAACTAAATAACTAAATAACTAAATAACTAAATAACTAAATAACTAAATAACTAAATAACTAAATAACTAAATAACTAAATAACTAAATAACTAAATAACTAAATAACTAAATAACTAAATAACTAAATAACTAAATAACTAAATAACTAAATAACTAAATAACTAAATAACTAAATAACTAAATAACTAAATAACTAAATAACTAAATAACTAAATAACTAAATAACTAAATAACTAAATAACTAAATAACTAAATAACTAAATAACTAAATAACTAAATAACTAAATAACTAAATAACTAAATAACTAAATAACTAAATAACTAAATAACTAAATAACTAAATAACTAAATAACTAAATAACTAAATAACTAAATAACTAAATAACTAAATAACTAAATAACTAAATAACTAAATAACTAAATAACTAAATAACTAAATAACTAAATAACTAAATAACTAAATAACTAAATAACTAAATAACTAAATAACTAAATAACTAAATAACTAAATAACTAAATAACTAAATAACTAAATAACTAAATAACTAAATAACTAAATAACTAAATAACTAAATAACTAAATAACTAAATAACTAAATAACTAAATAACTAAATAACTAAATAACTAAATAACTAAATAACTAAATAACTAAATAACTAAATAACTAAATAACTAAATAACTAAATAACTAAATAACTAAATAACTAAATAACTAAATAACTAAATAACTAAATAACTAAATAACTAAATAACTAAATAACTAAATAACTAAATAACTAAATAACTAAATAACTAAATAACTAAATAACTAAATAACTAAATAACTAAATAACTAAATAACTAAATAACTAAATAACTAAATAACTAAATAACTAAATAACTAAATAACTAAATAACTAAATAACTAAATAACTAAATAACTAAATAACTAAATAACTAAATAACTAAATAACTAAATAACTAAATAACTAAATAACTAAATAACTAAATAACTAAATAACTAAATAACTAAATAACTAAATAACTAAATAACTAAATAACTAAATAACTAAATAACTAAATAACTAAATAACTAAATAACTAAATAACTAAATAACTAAATAACTAAATAACTAAATAACTAAATAACTAAATAACTAAATAACTAAATAACTAAATAACTAAATAACTAAATAACTAAATAACTAAATAACTAAATAACTAAATAACTAAATAACTAAATAACTAAATAACTAAATAACTAAATAACTAAATAACTAAATAACTAAATAACTAAATAACTAAATAACTAAATAACTAAATAACTAAATAACTAAATAACTAAATAACTAAATAACTAAATAACTAAATAACTAAATAACTAAATAACTAAATAACTAAATAACTAAATAACTAAATAACTAAATAACTAAATAACTAAATAACTAAATAACTAAATAACTAAATAACTAAATAACTAAATAACTAAATAACTAAATAACTAAATAACTAAATAACTAAATAACTAAATAACTAAATAACTAAATAACTAAATAACTAAATAACTAAATAACTAAATAACTAAATAACTAAATAACTAAATAACTAAATAACTAAATAACTAAATAACTAAATAACTAAATAACTAAATAACTAAATAACTAAATAACTAAATAACTAAATAACTAAATAACTAAATAACTAAATAACTAAATAACTAAATAACTAAATAACTAAATAACTAAATAACTAAATAACTAAATAACTAAATAACTAAATAACTAAATAACTAAATAACTAAATAACTAAATAACTAAATAACTAAATAACTAAATAACTAAATAACTAAATAACTAAATAACTAAATAACTAAATAACTAAATAACTAAATAACTAAATAACTAAATAACTAAATAACTAAATAACTAAATAACTAAATAACTAAATAACTAAATAACTAAATAACTAAATAACTAAATAACTAAATAACTAAATAACTAAATAACTAAATAACTAAATAACTAAATAACTAAATAACTAAATAACTAATAACTAAATAACTAAATAACTAAATAACTAAATAACTAAATAACTAAATAACTAAATAACTAAATAACTAAATAACTAAATAACTAAACTAAATAACTAAATAACTAAATAACTAAATAACTAAATAACTAAATAACTAAATAACTAAATAACTAAACTAACTAAACTAACTAAACTAAATAAACTAAATAACTAAATAACTAAATAACTAAATAACTAAATAACTAAATAACTAAATAACTAATAACTAAATAACTAAATAACTAAATAACTAAATAACTAAATAACTAAATAACTAAATAACTAAAACTAAATAACTAAATAACTAAATAACTAAATAACTAAAATAACTAAATAACTAAATATAACTAAATAACTAAATAACTAAATAACTAAATAACTAAATAACTAAATAACTAAATAACTAAATAACTAAATAACTAAATAACTAAATAACTAAATAACTAAATAACTAAATAACTAAATAACTAAATAACTAAATAACTAAATAACTAAATAACTAAATAACTAAATAACTAAATAACTAAATAACTAAATAACTAAATAACTAAATAACTAAATAACTAAATAACTAAATAACTAAATAACTAAATAACTAAATAACTAAATAACTAAATAACTAAATAACTAAATAACTAAATAACTAAATAACTAAATAACTAAATAACTAAATAACTAAATAACTAAATAACTAAATAACTAAATAACTAAATAACTAAATAACTAAATAACTAAATAACTAAATAACTAAATAACTAAATAACTAAATAACTAAATAACTAAATAACTAAATAACTAAATAACTAAATAACTAAATAACTAAATAACTAAATAACTAAATAACTAAATAACTAAATAACTAAATAACTAAATAACTAAATAACTAAATAACTAAATAACTAAATAACTAAATAACTAAATAACTAAATAACTAAATAACTAAATAACTAAATAACTAAATAACTAAATAACTAAATAACTAAATAACTAAATAACTAAATAACTAAATAACTAAATAACTAAATAACTAAATAACTAAATAACTAAATAACTAAATAACTAAATAACTAAATAACTAAATAACTAAATAACTAAATAACTAAATAACTAAATAACTAAATAACTAAATAACTAAATAACTAAATAACTAAATAACTAAATAACTAAATAACTAAATAACTAAATAACTAAATAACTAAATAACTAAATAACTAAATAACTAAATAACTAAATAACTAAATAACTAAATAACTAAATAACTAAATAACTAAATAACTAAATAACTAAATAACTAAATAACTAAATAACTAAATAACTAAATAACTAAATAACTAAATAACTAAATAACTAAATAACTAAATAACTAAATAACTAAATAACTAAATAACTAAATAACTAAATAACTAAATAACTAAATAACTAAATAACTAAATAACTAAATAACTAAATAACTAAATAACTAAATAACTAAATAACTAAATAACTAAATAACTAAATAACTAAATAACTAAATAACTAAATAACTAAATAACTAAATAACTAAATAACTAAATAACTAAATAACTAAATAACTAAATAACTAAATAACTAAATAACTAAATAACTAAATAACTAAATAACTAAATAACTAAATAACTAAATAACTAAATAACTAAATAACTAAATAACTAAATAACTAAATAACTAAATAACTAAATAACTAAATAACTAAATAACTAAATAACTAAATAACTAAATAACTAAATAACTAAATAACTAAATAACTAAATAACTAAATAACTAAATAACTAAATAACTAAATAACTAAATAACTAAATAACTAAATAACTAAATAACTAAATAACTAAATAACTAAATAACTAAATAACTAAATAACTAAATAACTAAATAACTAAATAACTAAATAACTAAATAACTAAATAACTAAATAACTAAATAACTAAATAACTAAATAACTAAATAACTAAATAACTAAATAACTAAATAACTAAATAACTAATTAACTAAATAACTAAATAACTAAATAACTAAATAACTAAATAACTAAATAACTAAATAACTAAATAACTAAATAACTAAATAACTAAATAACTAAATAACTAAATAACTAAATAACTAAATAACTAAATAACTAAATAACTAAATAAATAACTAAATAACTAAATAACTAAATAACTAAATAACTAAATAACTAAATAACTAAATAACTAAATAACTAAATAACTAAATAACTAAATAACTAAATAACTAAATAACTAAATAACTAAATAACTAAATAACTAAATAACTAAATAACTAAATAACTAAATAACTAAATAACTAAATAACTAAATAACTAAATAACTAAATAACTAAATAACTAAATAACTAAATAACTAAATAACTAAATAACTAAATAACTAAATAACTAAATAACTAAATAACTAAATAACTAAATAACTAAATAACTAAATAACTAAATAACTAAATAACTAAATAACTAAATAACTAAATAACTAAATAACTAAATAACTAAATAACTAAATAACTAAAAATCTAACTAAATAACTAAATAACTAAATAACTAAATAACTAAATAACTAAATAACTAAATAACTAAATAACTAAATAACTAAATAACTAAATAACTAAATAACTAAATAACTAAATAACTAAATAACTAAATAACTAAATAACTAAATAACTAAATAACTAAATAACTAAATAACTAAATAACTAAATAACTAAATAACTAAATAACTAAATAACTAAATAACTAAATAACTAAATAACTAAATAACTAAATAACTAAATAACTAAATAACTAAATAACTAAATAACTAAATAACTAAATAACTAAATAACTAAATAACTAAATAACTAAATAACTAAATAACTAAATAACTAAATAACTAAATAACTAAATAACTAAATAACTAAATAACTAAATAACTAAATAACTAAATAACTAAATAACTAAATAACTAAATAACTAAATAACTAAATAACTAAATAACTAAATAACTAAATAACTAAATAACTAAATAACTAAATAACTAAATAACTAAATAACTAAATAACTAAATAACTAAATAACTAAATAACTAAATAACTAAATAACTAAATAACTAAATAACTAAATAACTAAATAACTAAATAACTAAATAACTAAATAACTAAATAACTAAATAACTAAATAACTAAATAACTAAATAACTAAATAACTAAATAACTAAATAACTAAATAACTAAATAACTAAATAACTAAATAACTAAATAACTAAATAACTAAATAACTAAATAACTAAATAACTAAATAACTAAATAACTAAATAACTAAATAACTAAATAACTAAATAACTAAATAACTAAATAACTAAATAACTAAATAACTAAATAACTAAATAACTAAATAACTAAATAACTAAATAACTAAATAACTAAATAACTAAATAACTAAATAACTAAATAACTAAATAACTAAATAACTAAATAACTAAATAACTAAATAACTAAATAACTAAATAACTAAATAACTAAATAACTAAATAACTAAATAACTAAATAACTAAATAACTAAATAACTAAATAACTAAATAACTAAATAACTAAATAACTAAATAACTAAATAACTAAATAACTAAATAACTAAATAACTAAATAACTAAATAACTAAATAACTAAATAACTAAATAACTAAATAACTAAATAACTAAATAACTAAATAACTAAATAACTAAATAACTAAATAACTAAATAACTAAATAACTAAATAACTAAATAACTAAATAACTAAATAACTAAATAACTAAATAACTAAATAACTAAATAACTAAATAACTAAATAACTAAATAACTAAATAACTAAATAACTAAATAACTAAATAACTAAATAACTAAATAACTAAATAACTAAATAACTAAATAACTAAATAACTAAATAACTAAATAACTAAATAACTAAATAACTAAATAACTAAATAACTAAATAACTAAATAACTAAATAACTAAATAACTAAATAACTAAATAACTAAATAACTAAATAACTAAATAACTAAATAACTAAATAACTAAATAACTAAATAACTAAATAACTAAATAACTAAATAACTAAATAACTAAATAACTAAATAACTAAATAACTAAATAACTAAATAACTAAATAACTAAATAACTAAATAACTAAATAACTAAATAACTAAATAACTAAATAACTAAATAACTAAATAACTAAATAACTAAATAACTAAATAACTAAATAACTAAATAACTAAATAACTAAATAACTAAATAACTAAATAACTAAATAACTAAATAACTAAATAACTAAATAACTAAATAACTAAATAACTAAATAACTAAATAACTAAATAACTAAATAACTAAATAACTAAATAACTAAATAACTAAATAACTAAATAACTAAATAACTAAATAACTAAATAACTAAATAACTAAATAACTAAATAACTAAATAACTAAATAACTAAATAACTAAATAACTAAATAACTAAATAACTAAATAACTAAATAACTAAATAACTAAATAACTAAATAACTAAATAACTAAATAACTAAATAACTAAATAACTAAATAACTAAATAACTAAATAACTAAATAACTAAATAACTAAATAACTAAATAACTAAATAACTAAATAACTAAATAACTAAATAACTAAATAACTAAATAACTAAATAACTAAATAACTAAATAACTAAATAACTAAATAACTAAATAACTAAATAACTAAATAACTAAATAACTAAATAACTAAATAACTAAATAACTAAATAACTAAATAACTAAATAACTAAATAACTAAATAACTAAATAACTAAATAACTAAATAACTAAATAACTAAATAACTAAATAACTAAATAACTAAATAACTAAATAACTAAATAACTAAATAACTAAATAACTAAATAACTAAATAACTAAATAACTAAATAACTAAATAACTAAATAACTAAATAACTAAATAACTAAATAACTAAATAACTAAATAACTAAATAACTAAATAACTAAATAACTAAATAACTAAATAACTAAATAACTAAATAACTAAATAACTAAATAACTAAATAACTAAATAACTAAATAACTAAATAACTAAATAACTAAATAACTAAATAACTAAATAACTAAATAACTAAATAACTAAATAACTAAATAACTAAATAACTAAATAACTAAATAACTAAATAACTAAATAACTAAATAACTAAATAACTAAATAACTAAATAACTAAATAACTAAATAACTAAATAACTAAATAACTAAATAACTAAATAACTAAATAACTAAATAACTAAATAACTAAATAACTAAATAACTAAATAACTAAATAACTAAATAACTAAATAACTAAATAACTAAATAACTAAATAACTAAATAACTAAATAACTAAATAACTAAATAACTAAATAACTAAATAACTAAATAACTAAATAACTAAATAACTAAATAACTAAATAACTAAATAACTAAATAACTAAATAACTAAATAACTAAATAACTAAATAACTAAATAACTAAATAACTAAATAACTAAATAACTAAATAACTAAATAACTAAATAACTAAATAACTAAATAACTAAATAACTAAATAACTAAATAACTAAATAACTAAATAACTAAATAACTAAATAACTAAATAACTAAATAACTAAATAACTAAATAACTAAATAACTAAATAACTAAATAACTAAATAACTAAATAACTAAATAACTAAATAACTAAATAACTAAATAACTAAATAACTAAATAACTAAATAACTAAATAACTAAATAACTAAATAACTAAATAACTAAATAACTAAATAACTAAATAACTAAATAACTAAATAACTAAATAACTAAATAACTAAATAACTAAATAACTAAATAACTAAATAACTAAATAACTAAATAACTAAATAACTAAATAACTAAATAACTAAATAACTAAATAACTAAATAACTAAATAACTAAATAACTAAATAACTAAATAACTAAATAACTAAATAACTAAATAACTAAATAACTAAATAACTAAATAACTAAATAACTAAATAACTAAATAACTAAATAACTAAATAACTAAATAACTAAATAACTAAATAACTAAATAACTAAATAACTAAATAACTAAATAACTAAATAACTAAATAACTAAATAACTAAATAACTAAATAACTAAATAACTAAATAACTAAATAACTAAATAACTAAATAACTAAATAACTAAATAACTAAATAACTAAATAACTAAATAACTAAATAACTAAATAACTAAATAACTAAATAACTAAATAACTAAATAACTAAATAACTAAATAACTAAATAACTAAATAACTAAATAACTAAATAACTAAATAACTAAATAACTAAATAACTAAATAACTAAATAACTAAATAACTAAATAACTAAATAACTAAATAACTAAATAACTAAATAACTAAATAACTAAATAACTAAATAACTAAATAACTAAATAACTAAATAACTAAATAACTAAATAACTAAATAACTAAATAACTAAATAACTAAATAACTAAATAACTAAATAACTAAATAACTAAATAACTAAATAACTAAATAACTAAATAACTAAATAACTAAATAACTAAATAACTAAATAACTAAATAACTAAATAACTAAATAACTAAATAACTAAATAACTAAATAACTAAATAACTAAATAACTAAATAACTAAATAACTAAATAACTAAATAACTAAATAACTAAATAACTAAATAACTAAATAACTAAATAACTAAATAACTAAATAACTAAATAACTAAATAACTAAATAACTAAATAACTAAATAACTAAATAACTAAATAACTAAATAACTAAATAACTAAATAACTAAATAACTAAATAACTAAATAACTAAATAACTAAATAACTAAATAACTAAATAACTAAATAACTAAATAACTAAATAACTAAATAACTAAATAACTAAATAACTAAATAACTAAATAACTAAATAACTAAATAACTAAATAACTAAATAACTAAATAACTAAATAACTAAATAACTAAATAACTAAATAACTAAATAACTAAATAACTAAATAACTAAATAACTAAATAACTAAATAACTAAATAACTAAATAACTAAATAACTAAATAACTAAATAACTAAATAACTAAATAACTAAATAACTAAATAACTAAATAACTAAATAACTAAATAACTAAATAACTAAATAACTAAATAACTAAATAACTAAATAACTAAATAACTAAATAACTAAATAACTAAATAACTAAATAACTAAATAACTAAATAACTAAATAACTAAATAACTAAATAACTAAATAACTAAATAACTAAATAACTAAATAACTAAATAACTAAATAACTAAATAACTAAATAACTAAATAACTAAATAACTAAATAACTAAATAACTAAATAACTAAATAACTAAATAACTAAATAACTAAATAACTAAATAACTAAATAACTAAATAACTAAATAACTAAATAACTAAATAACTAAATAACTAAATAACTAAATAACTAAATAACTAAATAACTAAATAACTAAATAACTAAATAACTAAATAACTAAATAACTAAATAACTAAATAACTAAATAACTAAATAACTAAATAACTAAATAACTAAATAACTAAATAACTAAATAACTAAATAACTAAATAACTAAATAACTAAATAACTAAATAACTAAATAACTAAATAACTAAATAACTAAATAACTAAATAACTAAATAACTAAATAACTAAATAACTAAATAACTAAATAACTAAATAACTAAATAACTAAATAACTAAATAACTAAATAACTAAATAACTAAATAACTAAATAACTAAATAACTAAATAACTAAATAACTAAATAACTAAATAACTAAATAACTAAATAACTAAATAACTAAATAACTAAATAACTAAATAACTAAATAACTAAATAACTAAATAACTAAATAACTAAATAACTAAATAACTAAATAACTAAATAACTAAATAACTAAATAACTAAATAACTAAATAACTAAATAACTAAATAACTAAATAACTAAATAACTAAATAACTAAATAACTAAATAACTAAATAACTAAATAACTAAATAACTAAATAACTAAATAACTAAATAACTAAATAACTAAATAACTAAATAACTAAATAACTAAATAACTAAATAACTAAATAACTAAATAACTAAATAACTAAATAACTAAATAACTAAATAACTAAATAACTAAATAACTAAATAACTAAATAACTAAATAACTAAATAACTAAATAACTAAATAACTAAATAACTAAATAACTAAATAACTAAATAACTAAATAACTAAATAACTAAATAACTAAATAACTAAATAACTAAATAACTAAATAACTAAATAACTAAATAACTAAATAACTAAATAACTAAATAACTAAATAACTAAATAACTAA